>VSDK01000496.1:211009-223962 GCA_009767595.1 Symbiodinium kawagutii | reverse complement strand
AGAATGTCAGAGAGAATGTCAGAAGATATGTCAGAGAGAATGTCAAAAGATTTGCCAGAAAGAATGTCAGAGAGAATGTCAGAAGATATGTCAGAGAGAATGTCAGAAGATATGTCAGAGAGAATGTCAGAAGATATGTCAGAGAGAATGTCAGAAGATATGTCAGAGAGAATGTCAGAAGATATGTCAGAAAGAATGTCAAAAGATCTGCCAGAAAGAATGTCAGAGAGAATGTCAGAAGATATGTCAGAAGACATGTCAGAAGACATGTCAGAAGAGATGTCAGAGAGAATGTCAAAAGATATGCCAGAAAGGATGTCAGAAAGAATGTCAGAAGGTATGTCAGAAAGAATGTCAGAAGATATGTCAGAAAGAATGTCAGAAGAGATGTCAGAGAGAATGTCAGAAGATTTGCCAGAAAGAATGTCCGAGTAGAAAGTTGTCAGAAAGAACGTCAGAAGATGTGCCAGAAAGGATGTCAGAAAGAATGTCAAAAGGTATGCCAGAAGGAATGACAGAAGATTTGCCAGAAAGAATGTCAGAAGGTATGTCTGAGAGAATGTCAGACAAAAGTGGAGTCAACAAGCGGTGATGACATGACATGGTGGGGATCACTCGAAGTAAAGTAATTGTTACATTCAGTTGGTAATAGTTAAATGGTTAACCCAACTGCTATTAAACTACCTCCTGGCCTAATGATTGACCACTTGCTGTTAATCCAACTGCTAAGAGTGTTAACCCAACTGCTATTAACTGCTAATGATTAACCACCGGTGGGTCAACTGGTTAATCATTAGCAGTTAATGACCAAAACTGGTTGGTTAATCAACTGGTTAACTATAATGCCAATGATTAACTACTTGCTATTAATCCAACTGCTATACCAAATGGTTAAACCAACAGTTGGTCCACTCATCTTCCAGGCTCCTGTCACGCGCCTTCGCCATCTTCCCAGTGCTTGGACCCGGCCACGTTCATCACCACTTGCGCTTGCACGGTCACCTCGCTCCGGAAGGTCCCGGCATGGCTTCGGGTACAACGCAACGGGTGCCATGATTTTCATGGTTTGTTAAGGAGATGATAGTGGTTAATAGTGGTTTATAGTTGCGAATAACGGTGAATCATGGTTTATAATGGTTAATAGTGGTTTGTAATGATTTTTAGTGTGTCAACAACGGTTTAGAATGGTGAATCAGGGTTTATGATGATCATAAAATATCATTGGTGCGCTAGTGTTCATCAGGTTAATCATGATTTGCCAAGAATATCATGTTAATAATGATTCACTAATTTTGGTCAATGATTTCCCATTAAAAAAAAACACGTAGTGGGGTACTATGATTCACCGTTCTCTGTGATTCTTAGTTTGAATGGCAGACCATGGCAACTCATCATGGTGAGTGGTGCAGGTTCTGTCGATCTATGCGGTGAAATTGGATTCATGGACCTACCAGCCATGATGCGAACTCAGGTTCACTGACTTGGGCACCCTTAGCAAGGCACAGTGAATCATATGGAAGTCATATGTATCTGGTTGGTGGTTGAAGCACCCCGTCATGAAAAATGTGCGCGTTGGTCAACCAACGAACCCTTGGTTCATGTTGGGGAGAATAGAAAATGTTCAAAACCACCAACCAAATATGCTAGATCTAGCAGTTAGTAAACCACAGGTTTGACCATCGCTGGAGATTATTCCAAATATCGATGATTCATGGATCTAACATTACGCGCAGACGCCGTGGTTTGCCCGGAGGGTAAACCACGGCTGTTTCTATCAATTGAACATTGCTCGAAGAATCAGTGAGAAACACTGGCTATACGCAGTGATTTAGGGTTTTAGGGTTTTAGGGTTTAGGTTGTAATGTTTAGTGTTTAGCGTTTTAGGGTTTAGGGCTTAGGGCTTCCTGATTCTCAGAGTTTCAAAACAACGGGCCTGCGCAGGGTTTTGAACAGTTGACAAGACTAACTTCTGGGCAGGTCTTGTGCATCCGGGCAAACCATGGAGTCTTGCCGTAACATTATGACTTGCTCAAAATAAGATAGAATCTTCAATGCTGTGATAGTAAAGTAATATGAAATAATGCTCATGATGAATCGTTTGCTTGCTCATAGCTCAAGTAGTCTTCTGACCAATGCTAGTGATCACTTCATGATAGGTCAGAGGGGAACGACTTTCAGAACGAAGATTCGCCCTTCGTTCGCCACCGGCCTGGCTGCTTCCCACGGGAATCTGGAACTTCGTGGAGCAGAACCAGCCAACACCTGGGAGCTTCGTTGGCTTCTGGGAGCCAACACCTGCAGTCTCCATTTCTGCTGGCAAAACTGGGCGTTTCTTACTGGTGGCTTGGACGTTGTCAGTACATTGCAGGTTACATGGCACAGTTTGGAAACCAAATGATTTACTTGGACAAACGCTGCTGGAGGATGCCCGTTGCCACCGTGACCCTACAAATGTCAACCCACCAGCCATGGTGGAGCCGGAGGGAGATCGGTCACCCAAGTGTTGAATCACTAGGGGCGATGGGCCAGGGGCGACGGATGTCATCGGATCATCAATGTCAACCCCGGTGTCATGTTTCTTGCCCCTACCGCAACAACCAATGGTCTAACCATTTGTCTGACCATGGGTAGTCATAGGATATGACCTGGTTGCCGATGAGGCGATGACGAGTTTATTTTGCATAAATACAACTTACAACCAACAATATGCACATCGAATAGGCAGCAACATGAGGGCATGTGGAGCTGCCCTATGGGTGTTTGTATTTGCCACTGCAAGCCAGAAAAATCCGATTGACTGGGAAATGTTGCAAATTCTGGACTATACAGTTTATATCAGTTTATGAACAATGTCAAATTGCTTGGAGCCATTATCGAATAATTACGATTCGATGATCCTGCCAGGTTCCCACAGCTAGATTCACCTGCCAACTTGAAAGAATTGCCGTTTCCGAGGTGAAATCGCTATCGTGATCAACCATCGGCACCATTACCATTGGTCGATGTCAAGCATTGAAACGGTGATCCTTGAGCTTGCAAGGTTAAACTTCCCCTATGCTTCCAGCTACCACTATAGTAGGTAACCAACCCCAAATAACAGTGGTAGAAAGCAGCTGATTACCTGCTAGCATGGTGACTGAAAGCATAAGGTGCATTAAGGTACCCTTTAGGTATGTCTTTTTTGACAGCGTGAACGATGTTCCATTTTCAGCTACCATTGTTCGCCACCATCAAGCACTGTCAACCCCTATGAGCCACCATCGACAACAATGATTGAACATTATCGCGAACTCTCATGGAACTGCGAGCTATCAATGTGGGCCCCGTTACACCAGCTTTAAGGGTGTTTCTCAAAATAGGGTACCCCTAAATCATCCATAGTTTAAGAAACCAGCATATTATATATAGTTGTTTTTTATCAACCACTAAATGATTACAACCCCTAGGTTCATAACGAACTTTGTCAAGGTGATTCCTACCAGGTAGCTCAAGAACTTTGGGCCCTCCAACTGCTGGGGGCGCTGTCCTGTCCCTGGTACCCCAGCCTTGAGACTTGAACATCCTCAACGGTTGACCCAATGGCGGTCATTGATAGGTTCAGGGGACCACACTCCATGGCTTAGTTGCGACCTGTGGGCTACGGTTGACTTATGGGTTGACCGTGATAAATGTTCATGGGTGGCCAAACATTTGTCATAGGTTGATCATGGTTAAGAATGGGTGGCAAATCGTTGATTCTTGGGTTTGTCCATGTCAAACGTTGGCACCTACCAACCATCCAAGTTCAGAACCATTGACTTCGGGTGCCACCAAAGATGATAGGGTATTCTTGGTAGTGTTGACCTGAGAAAATCATCATCCATCGAACTGACAGTTATTCACCCTGTATATATCAACTCGGGAATTGTCCCTCCTAACCAGTTTGTGGGCTATGATAGTTCATACATGTTCATACAATAAACCCCAATAAGGTCCTATAAATCAGCTAGTAGGTACTAAAACCCAACATGCCAAGCTACCAGAGTCAACTGGTTGCACTTGAGTGCAGTGAAACTGTCATGGCTGATTGGTGCAAATTTCCGTAGTGAGGATGGCTGCAGCCTGGGTCGATGTGGCTGCGGGTCACCTACAAATTCAGCGAGCATCCAAAACTGACTGTGGAATAGGTGGGATTTGTGCTGACTTTGGGCGCTACAGAACACAATTACCCACACAAATGACAACTAACCATGCCATTGGTTTGTTCAGTCATAGATGGTTGGCCGGAAATACGACCTGGGGATCAGATCGATGATGATAACAATGCAAATTCCACTGGTTCACTGTACCTCAATGCTCCCCCGATACCATGTTGACATAGATTCAAATATCTATTCATCTTTGCTTGGACTTAACAAGAATCCTGCCCATCCTTGCCACAGATGGTGGTTCCCCCTTTAGCCAGTGGATGCTTACCAATGCAACAATGACTATGGCTACAGACTCCCTGCACCAGCAGTACTTAGTTGACACTTGATACCCACCAAATATGTGCGTATTCAACGAGTTCAGCCCATACCACTGGATTAGCAACTGATATTGTCAGAAAATGTGGAAACAATGGCCAACTCAACAACTGCCAGCGCGTTACACCTTTTCTTGGTCCTCCCCCCATTTCACCATACCCACTGCAGTCCTCGCCGTTAGGTTCTCCATGGAGCTTTCAGACGCCTGGAAACTTGAGATACACCTATGGTTCTACCAGTGGCAACATGTTGTAAGCACCGTGGATCACATGGTGGTTTCTTAAAATACGGGTCCCCTAAATCATCCAATCTTTGTCATCTATAGTACTAAACCAACCATTTGAGGGCTCCACATGAGATCCTGACGTGAACAACTTGAGATTCTCATGCGGACAAATTCCTAAATGACTGCCATGAAGCACTCCAAAGCTGACGACACTCAGAGGGAAAGCATCTCTCCCCAAACGTTAGCCAAGTTGATAGGTTTGATATGTCGAAAAAGGGTATCTGAATAACAACAAATGAAATCAAAAGAAATTGGCAAAAACTAACAACAAGTGAAATAATGGCAAACAATAACAACAAACAGCAAACACTTCAATCATCAATGGGACGATTCCTGTGGCACGGACGTAAGAATTCCCTGGCACCTCCACTCCAGGAATCTGAAGAGCCTGGGAGATCCAAGTCAAAACCCAAAAGGACAGTGCTGCTTCGTACTTTACTTCCGGTGGGTATCATTATGGAGTGTGATCAATCACGGACATATCATCATTGTGGATACCTGTTGTGCAATTTGTTTCGATGTCACTTCCAAACATGATCAATCAGGCAAAAAGACTGTGAGAAATCACTCACCAAGAAAAGAATGTAGTTCATGACCATTGCAAACCATGGTCAACGACCATTCTTGAGCATTCATTATGACCGTTAACTATCCTGAGGATAGGTGCGCTTGTGAGTTGCCACGGAATCTAGGTGACTGACATGTGAACACATATTGACGGAATGGAAGCGTGTAGGTGAACAGCTACAATAATTCAATTCACAACATTACGTCATACGGATCTAATGGTACCTGATCCAACATATTAATCAATGTGAACGATTTACAGTCATCTGCAACCATTGTCAATCATTGTTCACAATTGCGAATCATGATTGGGTGAATTTGTTCATTTTGACCATGATTCATTATCAATACCTGTTCTGAATAGAACACCTTCCTTAATCATCTTAATCACTCTCAACCATGTTGAATCGAAATTGCACACTGTTCATCATTCCCTCGCGATCAAATGACTATCACTATAACCCAAAATGAACAAACCATGTATTGTGAATTATTGACAAATTATCAACCATTCTGAACCCATGATTCGGAATCAACTAACCATCATTCACCACCATTTCACTGTACCCAGGATGAACCCATGATGATTGCTCCAAGCTGCCAGGTGTTGCTCCAAGCTGAGTTGCGAAACCGTGTTTCCAGGTGCCCGGGCACAGTTGATGACAGGGCTGGCACGAAAGAACTCGGCGCGGCTCATGGCAGGATCCTGGTCCGAACCCCACAGCAGGGAATCCCGGAGGTGGGTGAAGCACCCAGCCAGGAAAAAATGTGTTGGCCAACCAACCATCCCAAAATATCCCAAAATGCTGGGGATATGCTAGGGGATATGCTAGGGGATATGCTAGGGGATATGCTAGCGGATATGCTAGCGGATATGCTAGGGGATGATGATTATTCTTGTCTGGTTGTGAATTACCCCATCCCAGGCTTCTTGAAAGAATGTTTTTGCCAGGGAAATATGAAAGGTTTGTGAATGTTTGTAACCACCCATATTCCAAAATACAAGTGGGAAAATAGAAACATCTTTTCAACCACCAACCAGTAGATAATCTATGGTGCTTTAATAGTTGGTCTATGTCATCATCCAATGTTATCATATGCCACCTGTGGTTGTTAATCATCCAATCAGCTTATTAACCATGTTCCTCGGGTGGTAGTCTGTGGTGAGGATCTACTGATGAGGTGCCCCAACCCCCTGCAAAGCAACGTCATTGATGTGTTGCGTTGGCCCTCAAGATCTTGGACCCTGATATTCACCGTAGTTGCAAACCAACTTGGCTAACATTTGGAGCCCCACGTTGGAACTGTCACGATGCTACTGATGACAAATAGTGACGACAATGCTCCTGGTGATGCTGCTGATGAAAATGACACTGCTGACGATGGTGATGGTGATGGTGATGGTGATGGTGATGGTGATGGTGATGGAGATGATGGTGGTCTGAACTGTAACTAAGAGCAGAAGCTAATGGTGCTAGACCAAGACTGGTTGTTGGTTTCAACCCCTATAAGAAGTATGCTTGTCAACCAATCAACCATTTGTGAATTCGAATGGGAAATAAAAATGTCAATCAAACCACCAGACAAGACTAACCACTCCATGTGAAGCCAGGTTCCCCAGTGGCGGGTCCTCGCCATCCTTGCCCTTGCCTTTGCCTTTGCCCCTGCCCTTACCTTCAGGAGCGTAGCTGTCATGGGTCAATGGATGGTGATGAACCGACAGTAGGCGGTGATTCAGTGGTACATGTGATATGTAATGCTACTATTTGCAGATACCTTCGTATATACATATATATACATATATACATATATAATATATACATATAATGATACGTCTGGGATATCTCGATATCATCAACTAAACATCGCTTGGTTGCGGATGATCGTCTCCGGAGGGGCACCTGTGGTGGTGAAGCATGGTGCAGACTTCACCTGGACAGTCCTGTGCAGGGCTTCCCTGGGAGCCTGGCTCCATGGCAACCTCCAATGGTCACCATCCATGGGTCCATGGTTACCCAAGAGGTTGATGGTGGATCCACGTTGCCCGCCCGCCTTTCCGGTTGCTTGGAGGGGCAGGCGCCTGAGATGGAATGGAAAACATCAAGGTTTGACATATGGGGAATGGAAAACATCAAGGTGCCAAACGATTAACCAACAATGACTCGCCATGATTGATCAATGAATCAGAATCATTCTTGATTGTTGGTCAATTATTAGCTGGCTTGTTGGGGCCAAATGAATGAGGGCCAAATTCGATGCTCCGGGACAGAAGTATGATTCACTAGGGAACGACGATTTACTATTGACCCCCATCAATCATCACAGCACAACTGGGGGTTGGGTACCTTGACCGATGGTGAAAGGCCCCAGGTGGCTGATCAAAAGTGGTAACCCCAAATGTCAACTGGTAACGTGAGACTGCCTAAAACACTAGGGATTCGCATTAGGTAAGCACTAGTCACTCGGGTACCCAATCAAGGATTGGCATCAGGATCCCATCGATCCTTGTGCCAACTGCCGATTCGAAATCACCAGCTGCTTATGCTTGAACATGATCCCCAATAAACAGCGAAAGGACGAAGCAATGGCGAGTGTCACCAGTTACGAACTGGGGATCCGGGATGCACATGAAAGCCAAAATACAAAAATGCCAGAATCAGTGGTTTCTTAATATGGATCTGCCTATTGAGACACGGGAAGCATGCCCGTGCATTCATAGCAAGCTGGAAGTGGTACTTCCAATCTAGATTGGTAGGCAGGATTCTCATCAAATGCATCGGGTCTCCCAGAATTATGGGACTCTTTAGAATCCATGGCCCATGGCGAGATTTCTAGACTTCTTTCTTGTCCCGCTGTGCTTGAGGGTTTTTTTTCCAGCTAGCTGTCTATACCCATCCATCTAGCCGCTTAGCCACCTGTCCTGTCCCCAAGAAAATGTCTTTGCCGAGCCATTGCCTGAAACATAAATTCTCAGTGTAACCTGGAATATTCAACCGTCGAAGGCTGGAAGCAGCCCCCTGAGGCATCACCAAAGATTCTTAGGTCAGAATACATGATCTTTGGTGGATCACTAATGGTTTGGTGGATCATCACAAACCACATCACAGCTATGATCTTGCAATCACTCAAGGTTTTGGATCATTTCATGTTTTGGCTGATTGCTGTGCTTATGGATGGTTGTGGATGCTAACTACCGCAACCATTGCAATCAAACCATCCGTTGAATCAATCGTCAACCTCTGCCCGGCCGCTGGCCTTGGGTGGCTTGGCCGCCACATCACCGGCTGACTCGGACTGGCGTGCATGAATGGCGGGATAGCCGGCAGCAACCAACCATGAAGAGGCGGCAACCAGCAACCGGCAACAACCAGCAGAGCCATTGATTGCCGTTGGTTCATGCAGGTTTGTTGTTGGTTGCTGATTATTCAATAATGTGGGTTGATTGCCAAAAAAACAGTAGCAGGCAACAAACGGTTGACAGATCAGCCAGAACCAACCATCCAGAACCAAGAGACCTGAAGCCACCTTTTCCTGGTTGAAGCAACATTTCTGGGTGCTAAGAAGAAGTGATCACCATTCCCCAAAACATATACGTGCGCATCCCTGGCTACCATTCGATCGTATTGTTGGTTGGTCCACCGATTTTTGTTTGGAATTGGTTGTTATGCAGCACGCATCAACCAACCAACAAACTAACATAGCAATGGAAAAACCACCATCGCAGACATGAAACCCTATGACCTGAGTAACCAACAGCCAACCAACCAATCCACCGGCCAGGGTCAATCGCAGTATGGTTCCAGCCTTGGCCACCTTGGCTTTCTCTTCATAGATGGCCCGTTCCTCCTGATGGCGAGGCTATGATTCAGGCACCGCTGCGCAATCCATCGCGCTCGTTGGGAACGAACCCATTTGAGGTTTACCAAGGATGGGGTAAATGTATAGCAAACAAATTCTGCCAATGATAAATGGGGTATAAGTCATTAACAATTACTAGTATTACGCTTATACCTTTACCCAAAAACATCGAAGAATGGATCTGGACTGCAGCAACCGGCTATCAAGCAAATATAGGGCGACGCATATTTCAGCAAACACCCGACCGCTTTGTAGCGATTGATTTGTTGAATTTGTCCTGTCTCAGAGCACACTGATATGAATTTCTGGCGGTACAGTTCGCTCGGATTGTTGCCCCAACCTCAACTTGAACGCCTTTCTGTTCGAGACATAATTGAACTCTTGGAACACAGGATGCACAAATTCCTACAAACATTTACCCTGGTCCATCATGGTCCATACACTCCAGCATTGCTTCAAAAGTTTCAATTGAAGTTGCTGATGAAATCCAGGAGGTCTCCCCAGCACGCCAGTTCCCGAAAGTGCCGATTCGACTGCCCACTTGGAGTGCTACTCGTTATGCTGAGCATACACGCGTGCACCTCCCTGAACTGCAAGTATGGATACATCAGATATGTTTCAACATCATTGATACCAACAATATAATATAATATCATGCTATAAAGCAATAGCAAATGTAAATGTACCCGGGACCCGCTGGTCAGTGACGATACTCCACCCCAAAATTTGAGCAAGTTAGTTGGAAACCATCATCCCAGCCGCTATGGTTGAAAATAAACAGTAAACTTGAACCCACCAACCACTATGTCATTACTATGTCGAGGTTGTGGGTCAAAGGCCCCTGTAACTCTGGCTGCTGACACCTCAACATCTCTCACAGATGACCACATTAGGTGCCTTGGCACCGTTGTCGGGATGTCAAACATTACCCCTTTTCCAATGATGGGCCTGCACGCCATGCATCTCCCTTATTTATGTCGGTTGCTCTGGAGTCATCAATCATTAACCAGCTGCCAAGCTGCATCACCATGAGTCATTCTTCTGCCGTTTGTTGATTGCGCCCCATGCTTATTCAGCTGGTTCATGATCCACTTGACTCCCCATCTCATGGTATTATCCACTTGTTTGTTTCTTGGTAATAACTTGCCCCGTACACACTTTACTATTATCATAAGTGTGATTTATCCATGGTTATTCAGCTGCTTAATGATCCACTTGCACAGCCAACAGCCACTTGGCTGTGGGTCAGTGTTCCCTCGTCGTTAACCAGCTCCTTTTCTCTACAGGTTTGTTGGTGAACTTATCCACCACTAGTTGGTTGATCAAAACCTTGACCCATAGCCGATGCTTTTCCTGGAAACGGTTATGACCTGCAGCAACTCGTGGTGATCAACCAGGTGCAGTTGTTTACCATTAACATCTATAAAAGATTATCCCTGATAAACAACCATTAGTTGGTTGAATAATGGTGACCTGTTCCACCATTACTGATGGCCTGAAGCCATTAACCTTTTACACCATTAACCGCCAGTTATTAACCATTAACAACTTATCCACCTGGTGTTCATTAACCACCAGTTGTTACCACCAGTTATTAACCATTAATTGACTATTAGCAACTTATCCACCATGGCTTAAAGCCTTGACCCAGCTCGAAAGCCGACTGCTGTTGGCGACCCGTACCCCAGCCATTTCTTCCGCGCCTGGCTCACCTCCTTCCAGCGCTCGGGCACCGCCTTGCCGATCTCGCCGAAGGTGGGCCTAGCGCGCAAGCGCGCAGGACCAAGGGGTGGCTGGTTGGTTGGTGGTGGTTGGTTGGTGGTGGTTGGTTGGTGGTGGTTGGTTGGTTGATGGTTGGTTGGTTGATTGATGGTTGGTTGGTTGATTGATGGTTGGTTGGTTGATTGATGGTTCAAGGTGGGTTCATGGTTGGTGAAAGGTTGGTTCAAGGTGGGTTGATGGTGGGTTCATGGCTGGTTGGCTTATTTGGTTTGTAAATTGATTCATGGTTGGTTAGTGATAGACTCATTTTTGATTTGCCAGTAATAAGCTGGAATTGGGTTGGTTCATGTCCAAGACAACCCCCTATCAACCGACCATCCCCCATCATTTTCGTTGTTGATGTTGCTTAATCACCAGGAATGAACCATAAACCAACCATTTTCAGAAGCCAAAGCCATCATGAAATCAACCATTAACCAACCAATTACCAACTAAATCCAGCTAATCTATAATCAATGGGCATACCAAATACAATTGTTCACCAAACCCTCACAAGTTCATTTTGATGTAGAACACTGTGGATTCAACCAACAACAAAGGATGCGGCTGGTTGCCAAAGTTGCGAGTTGCATCCACTGTGCTGATGATACTTCTGAACCGGCCGGGGCTTCATCCCCAAGATGTTTTGCCATGTGTCCCACATCAATTCAGATGTTTGCGCTTTCTTATTCGAAGCAGGCGAGTTTAGGTCCCATCTACGATTCCATACACCCTATGGTGGAGGTGCATTGGCAGTTTGATCCCAAGACATGGTTCGCAAAAAATCACAGTCAACCATTTCTAGGCATGATTAACCAGTTTGTATCACCTTCAAACATCATTGATCTTAATTAGTCACTAAAGAGTAGTGACGCATTTTAACAGAATCAACCACCATCAATCAATATCACCCTAAAATTCATTGGCCATTATTAACCAGTATATCAATATATGAACCAGTAAAAGCATTGTCTTTGTTGGTCATTAATCCGGGCTAACCACCATCACCCA
The DNA here is from genome assembly GCA_009767595.1 of Symbiodinium kawagutii. NCBI lineage: Eukaryota > Dinophyceae > Suessiales > Symbiodiniaceae > Symbiodinium > Symbiodinium kawagutii. The sequence goes on along the minus strand of VSDK01000496.1, from coordinate 211,974 downwards.
TGCTTCTGAAAAGGGACCCTCAAGGGACCCGTCGTTGCAGCAGTTGCTCCCTGTTCATGGGATACGGAGCTGGGAGATAGGTGCTCTTGATTTCCCTTGTAGCTGCAGTCAGCATCATGATGCTGAACAAGCGGATAGTGACGGAATATGCTGGACAACAGTGATTAACTATGGCTGAAAACTGTTCAAAAGTTGAATCACAAGCACTGCTTCACGATGCTAACGACTAGGAACGGTGATGGCTCGTGCTCCCGTGCCCAGGTGCTTTCGTTGAAGCTCCATTTCCAGGTCTGCCGCCTGGGGTCTAGGGCTTGGACCATCCCAGCTGCAGCTAATGGGACAGCCTTACTGTTGGTGGCTAATAACAATAGGAAACCATAGGAAAACCGTGGGAAACCATGGGAAAACCAGAGGACACCGCTACAACTGATGCTTAAAACAGTTGGGTTTCCAACGTAGATTTTCACAACAGACGGGAAAATCAGTGAAACTCTAAAAAGCTGGGGTTGTACCACTTCTAAGTGCCTTGGAACCAGGAGCATTTTACAAGTTTCTAAATGCCATCTAAGCCAAAGTTACTCACATGCTCTCTGTGGCATTTGGCACGGGCCGGGTATAGCACGCCAAAATAACCCATGTACGAGTGCAAACGGAACCTGTTAAAAAACGAAAGGGGCGGGGTTGTCAAACACGTCAAACACGTGTGGTTATATTGATGGCTTGAAGACAAGACAATTCGATGGTATTGATGTTGATGCAGAGCATTGCATAGCATCAAAATCAAACTGGTCGTTTACAAATTGGATACCACCTATCGCTGTTTGACACGGACTTTGCGGATCACTGTCCATCCTTAGTTTGACTTGCACTTGCAGCAGCAATTTTACTTCAACATGGCCGGAACACAAATCATTTCTCGAACGAGCTGCAGTCGGCCTGATCCAAGAATGGAGCACAGCGTCGTG
>VSDK01000496.1:185353-210999 GCA_009767595.1 Symbiodinium kawagutii | reverse complement strand
GTCGTACAGAAAGCACTTTTCCGCATATTAGTTGGTATATCCGGAGGTAAATATTCCCTGTGGCTACCTTGCTATGACTTGTACGATTTACACTACCTTACTATAAGTACTGTATCTGCATACATCTACCTACAGCTCTATCCGTCTAGCTATGCATCTGTCCATCTATCATCATCTATCTACATATCTACCCATCTATCTATCCATCTATAATACAGTATATGACATCAGCCATTCCAATCGTCAAAAATGGCTCCAACCATCACCAGACGCCGCCACTCCGGGCAACCCCGCCACTGTAGCGCGGTGTTCCAAGCTCCACAAAGAATAGGCGCTGGGTGTGGCCTCCAGAGTCCATTGTGAACTGGGATGGTTTTAGGGGGGTAACCTATTGCTTTGTGTGCATAAACTACCTGGAACCATGGATTCTACCAAGTCCAGGCACTGTCCCCAGCCTGGTCACACAGATTGCTAAGACACGCTCTCACACTAAGACTAAGACACGCTCTCACAGGAAGTTCTGTTGGAATTGACTGTGTCACCTTGTGGCCCGAATTGTGCACCCGTGAAGTCGCTGTTTCCAACATGTGCGGAGGTATCTACAAATGTGCACGCAATAGCCTAGCCGGGGTTCCAAAAGGTACATCGTGTTTTACGAGTGCTACCCTATCTCTGGCCGAATGGTTTCAATCAATTGTTCAAGTGATCCCATACGTTGCGGATCGCACTAGTTCTTACACGCAATCAGCAAGTATTCTTGATGTGCCACTAGTTGGCCATATCTAAGCAGAGATTAATCATGAATTGACCATCATGAATCATATATCAACCATCAATCATCGTCACAGAACCACCATTCACCAATCCATCAGCCAGAAGCATCAATTCACCACTTTTCGCCACCACCCCTGATTACTTTATTTGGGGTAATTTACATCACTTGTTCCTTGAAAACAAAAGACCGCTTGCCCAATGCACTTGTCAAAAAGCTTCGGTTGCCAATTTGCTTGTATGGTTTAGACTCCACAAACAAAATGTTTCACAATGGTTTCCCAGCTACTTATCCCACTACCATCCATTCACCATCAATCGTCAACCATCATTTAACCACAAAATAAGCACCATCAACCACTATTAACCATCAATTCGCCATATCTAACCATAAGTATCCACATTTCAACCATTGGTTCACTTATCCCGTTACCATTAACCACCAACCACTTGAAATGCTAAACCATCAACCATTCTGTTTCTGACTTTTTCCCTATTATTAACCACTATTAACAGTGGTTAAAAACCACCAACCATCATTCAACCATGAACTAAGGACCATCAACCACTACGAACCATCAATCAACCACAACCATCAACCATAACCATCAACCATCAACCATTAACCATAACCATCAACCACCACTTAACCACCACTTAACCACCACTTAACCACCACTTAAGCATCACTTAAGCATCACTTCACCCCCCGTCTCTCGCGCTGCCGCTCCGGCGCCGCGCCTTTCGCTTGGGCGCCTTGGTCTTCACCGGCGACGCCGGAGCGGCACCAGGAACTGGCGCCGGCGCCGTGGGGATGGCCTGGCGTAGCGGTCAACCCGTGGTGGAATGCAATCAGTTGGTGGTTTCAAGGGGTGATGACTAAGGATTAACTGACGGTTAATGATGGTTCATAATGGTTAATTATATATGTTCATATGTGGTTCATGGCTGACGATGGTTGATTTATGTGTTCAGATGTGGTTGATGATGGCTCAGAATGGTTGAGAATGGTTAGTAATGGTAAAAATGTTTGAAATGAGTTCATATGTGTTTATGGTTTTATGATGGTTGAATTAGCTGGTGAAACAAGCAATCGTGGCATACTTCCACCTCTTGGCGCACCAAGGCCCCTGGGAAAAATAGAATCACAAGATGCAAAATGGTTGGCAGTTAGAAGGAGGTCGCTGACACAGATTGCGTTAGCGCCGCCAGCGAATCCCAACCACTATCCCTCAGCCACGGATGTCTTCCTGAAGCTATGCAATGCTATTGACGCACATGTCTCAAAATGGCCCCCCAAACCTGAGTCTTTATACAGTCATGTCGCTTTTAGTACAGATCGAGCCATGGCCTCTAGTCAAGGGCAAAATGTAATCATTGAGCTCTGAATCCGGTCTTGCGATTGTGCGCGCGCGTCTGCGTGTATTTGTGTATGTTGTGCCTTGCACAAGTGAAGCCCCCAACTCAAGTTCTCTTCAATCCGCCGACTTCGTTGAAAGGATTTAGACGACATTATACAGACTTCGTTTTAAGAATAAAGACAGCAATCTGCAGACTGCGTGACTGCGTCTAAAGAATTAAGATGGCAATCCGTTTTGCAGACTTAAGTCACTCAAGTCTGCAAGTAGGCAAGGTCTCGGACCAAAAAATGGTGGAAAGCACCAGCCTCAGCTTGGGGGACATGTACCTACAACCAGCTGATGAGCCGTGTCAGCTGATCAGAACAATGGATCTTGTTTTTTGCTGGTCACGTGCTTGATCAGGATCGGCTATCATGCATTGTTCCGTAAAAAACCTGTGGTGATCATAACATCCCCTATTGTAGTGATCAGAATGTTCCCCTCTTGTGATAACTGTCAACCATGGGTGAGTCATTAATCTATCATAGTTAAACTATCAACAGTCCATGATAACTGCTCATACCCTCTTATAATAGCCATAGGTTGATTATTAACCCCTATAACTGGTAGAATTCACCCTAGTTAAGTTACTTATAGACCAACTAACCAAAGTGGTCGGGGGCCCACCTTGTATCAACCATAGGTTGATTATTGACCTATCACGAACTGTTGCAGTCAGTTGTTCTCGGTTGCCGCCTGCGCCAACGTACGACGCTTCTTGCTGGCGGGCTCAACCTCGCACGGACATGACATGCCGTTTTCGGCCGTGGATGTTGTAACTTGATGGTGATATACTATGGGCGAGAGCATGAAAATGATGAAATTATATACTGATGATTGGTATGATAGACATATGTTTTGATTTATATTTATACATGAAAGTTAAGGGTGACTTTTATACTTGTGATGGGTATGGGGTGTGTATGTGTAAATATATATATATATATACATATGGGAAAGGCTAAACGATGGGGATATACAGTACGGAGATCAACACGGATCAACCATGGAAATTGTGGAGATAGACCATGCTTCAACCATATATCATTATGGGTGATATAGAGGAAGATTAAAAAGTCTTGAAATCATTGCTGATCAATATTGCAACAAGTATAATTGAGCAGTATCATTTCAACCAGAGTTTAAATAATCACAATGTTCATTGGTGATATAGTATGGAAGATTGGGATACATGTATATTGCGTAATGACATAATGGTGCGTTCCATAACACAATCATTATTATGTGCATAGTTGCTGATACAATGAAAATTCAAGACAATGATTTGTTGTGTTGATGAATGGTGGAATACAAATTAACCAATCAATGTAAGTGCTTGATAGAATCCTGCATAAAGTTAGAATGTTGCAGGATGTGACTGTGGCCTTCAAAAGCCAACAGTCGTACCCCTATCGTTGGGTTAGACATTGCCAACAAGAATGTGCAAAAACTAACTCAGAAAAAGAAGCAACAAACAAACAAGAAGAAAACATGGGGTTTTTCCAAAAGCAGTGATGTTCACTGAAATCCTGGAGTTGACTGAAGTTGTGCATCTCCTGCCCAGAACCCTTGATCACCTTGATCAACCTAGAGATCTACACCAACAGCAATCACACATCCAGGTGACGACAATGGGAGAAAACAAAAAACAATCTATCAGCCCTTATCTTCCACTAACCATCCAGCCAAAGAACAGTGGATGTTGACAAGCAAGGCTTCTGCGTAACCAACATCCACGAACAAATGACTCTGTTTTACCAGCTCTTGCTCCCATGTACCTTGGGGGTGTGCCACAAGACTGCAACAACAATGCTGCACATGGTTCCCGATTAGCAACTGCCACAGGTCTACATGCGAGTGGTGATGTTTGTGATGATACGAATCAAATCCGGTTCTTGGGATATCTTCTTGGCAGGCTCCAAGGAGTAACATTCTGGGAAAATACTCATTATGGGTACATGGTTTAACAGCTGATCAATCTGTAATGAATAAAGGGTATAAATAATAATCAACTCATTAATTGATTAATTAGTATGTATGTTGTTATCAGTATTAATTCAGTATCATATTGTAATGGTCATGATCAAATCAGATTGAAAGTTGTCAGCTGACGGATCTAACTTAGATCATTCACCATGGTCAGTACTATCTGCTGATAGTGATCCTAAGTTGACGGCTGCAATGATGATCGTGGTCTATTAGAATGTGTATATATATTATATACAGACTACTATAAGTTTTGCATAACTGAATCATAGTGAAAAGCCAACCGCTCAAGCATGAATCAACTATTATTTAGCCATTAATCATGGTAACCTTTTACCAGAATTTGAGCCATCACGATCCCAAGTCCACATCAGCTAGCCACCAGTCAACCACAATTTGGCTCATTGATCATCAACCACCAACAAAAATTCATTCAGCAGTCAAACAACCATCAACCAACCATCAACCAACCATATGGCAGTGGGTCAAAACCCTTAGTCCCCCTGGTTCCCCTATCATTAACTATTGTTTCCCTATAGTTTTGTTGGTGGAAATCCCCCATGAAATTGGTTGGTCAACTGCTTGACCCAGCTCGCCATATCTAACCATCAACCAACCATCAACCAACCATCAACCAACCATCAACCAACCATCAACCAACCGTCAATCAACCATCAACCAACCGTCAATCAACCATCAACCATATCTAACCACATTTAAACCATTGGTTCATCGTCAGTTCTCATCACCTCCCGGGAGCTCGCCCAGGCGCTGGCGTGCTGGGCGCAGGTGGCGCAGGAGCGGCAGGGGTGTTTTGAGCCTCGATCACCTGGGGCGCTGCGACGTCGCAGGGTTCACTGGGGGTAGGTCAGTCACCAAACGGGGGGTTTACCATGACGAAACAATGGTGAACCCACAGCTATCGTTGTTAATAGCTATAGTTAATAGCTATAGTCATATAGTTACATTTAATAATGGTTCATAGGAGTCACTATATGGGGGTTGACTAGGGGTAGTTCAGTGCCTGGTGAATCGATTCATGGTTAGATGCTTGATTCATGGTCGATGGATTGTTGATTCATGGTTAGTTGATGGTGAAATAACTGTTAATAGGGATTGTAGTGGTTGAAAATGGCTATTGATGCTTGATTGAGGGTGAATTGATGCTTGATGTAAAGAGGTTGTTTGATGGTCCATTACCATAGTGAAATGATGGTCAAGTGATGGAACTTCTGGAGGTTTACTATGGTGAATGACCATTAGTTAAATCATCTGAAATGATCGTAAAGTGATGTTCAATCGATTGTTTATGGTTGGTTGATTGATGGTTCCGCCGAGGTACAAGGTCTTGGGCCAGCTGTCGAATGTCCGCCTTGCGCCCATCCAGACCGCCCGAAGGAAGATGGAAGCCTCGAACGGGGCCGCAGCAACCAGCGGTGGCCACCAGCTAGCACCAAATATCCTCTGGTAGTCTCTGGTTGCGCTAAGTGAATCACCATGTAGGTGAAACTGCGATGTTTATGGTGGATTTTCCACTTCCAGAATATGAAAAAATCATCAACTGATGATATTTCAGTGGTTGCTGACCATTGTCCATCAATTAATGTCTATTGAACTGATATCAGGGTGGTTCATTTATTCACCATGGTGTTTTATGGCTATTGAAAATTGTCCAAAGCAGTCACAACGATTACTACTGGTTGGTGGTTTCAACCCCTATGAAAAATATTAGTCAACCAAACAATCATTAATCAATAGTAGGGAAAATAAAAAATGATTGAACCCACCAGCCAAACTATGACTATACTTTGCAACAAACACAGCTTCGCGTGTTATGGGTGGCCCCCAGATCCAGAGCTACTGGCTGCCGCAGCATGAGACGCAGAAAACCACAGTGACAACAACAACAACGACAAATGAATGACCAATGATGGCGGTAATAACAATAGTTATAACGGTAGTAACACTACGCAAAAATATCAACAAACTGATCAACTGAGAGTCTATCCCTAGTAACGATCATTTACCAGCTTACTCAGCATCATTAACCCGTTCATTCACCAGCTTTCTAACCATTCTCAACCATCAATTCACCATTCTCAATCACTATTCACCGTTATCAACCACTATTAACCATTCTCAATCACCATTAACAATTCTCAACCACTATTAACCACTATCAACCACTATCAACCACTATGATCCATTCTCAACCACTCTTAGCCGTTATCAACCAACAAAATTCATCGATCCCTTACCGTACCAATCTGATCAACCATGATATCACAGCAACAGTGTTGCCATCTCAGGAGCTCCTTTCAAGATCCAGGCGCAGCGCCTGTTGTGGCAGGCAGGCTGGGTAGGTGGTGCTTGTCCGTTGCGGGTTGCCTATTGAAGCTGCGGTCGTGGCCCTGAGCTTCTTGCTGTGTCATGGGCGCTCTTGGGATCATTTCAGCCTGATCATTTCAACCTGGCAACTGGGGTAACTATGAGATATGGTATCACCATACTTAATTGGCTTACGAACCAATTTAGAAGGGTGCACCCCCGGTAGAAACGTTTGCAGAATTATCACGTCGAGAATGCCTTCACGGGGGGATTTATATCAATCCTCCATCTCGTAGCTACGAACTCATGAATACCAAGATAAATTCCTCAAACGTCCATCTGTCTGAATGGCACAGCTCTAAGGTTCGTTTCACCATGGGAATTCCTCAGCTGTTCAAAAGTAAGAAATCAACTGCTGCCTACGCAGCTGGCTGCGTTGGCTTTGCCGGTGGCGCCAGCAGCAAGGCCTTCAAGGAGATGGTGCTCAAGTCCTTCCCAAGCAACTGAGCTTTGATGGCCTGGCCGGGGGGGGCATATGCAATGGGCAGCCCCGCAGTCAAGGTAGACACCTTCATGGACAGCCTCAGTTCCTTGGGAATGCTGTCTGTTCAACTGAAATACCAGGGAAGGATTGCCCTTGCCCTGGTGTGGTTGTATTGAAACCTGCAGGTTTGCCATACTTTTTCACAGACACCTGCAGGGATGAAGTTGCCAATGAGCTGATAAGGCTAGAATGAACGCACGCATTATGCCACTCAGGAAAACCTCATGTAATATAAGCAATTCTTGAAATACAAGCACAAGCTAACAGTCGTGGTTGAAGCCTCCTAGTGCGTCTAGTTCCATGCTGCTCGTTAGTCTTACGTGGCCGCAGCCCAGTACAATCCTTGAATATCCAAAGAATAAGGAGAATCTGATTGGATTAAAACTTCACCTGACCGAGCCTGACCATATTCTTGGTGCTATGCCGTTACTATCTGTACCCCTGCACCTACGGATGGTTGCGTTCCTCCTACTAGGTCGTGTATCCCCTGGCCATCATTGTTGCTCGCGCAAAACCCCTACCTTTGGACCATTGCATGTCCTACCATTAAACCAACATTTTTGCTTGCTGATCCCCTATTTTGGACCATGATCGTCTGGCTGCTGATCCCCAACTATGGACTATGATTGTTTGCTTGTTTGTGCCCTACCATCAACCACTAATGGGTTCTTTGTTGCTTATCCCCAATTTTCCTACTGTTTTCGGTTGCTGATCCCCTTCCATCAACCACCAATGGGTTCTTACTCCCCTACTGTGGACCCTTCTAGAGGCTCTACCCCTATCTCACCCTTGGTGACTACCCCCCTGCGCCACCATCACTGCTTCGCCTGTCTCAGTTGCTCGTCACTGGGCGGCTCGGGCGCTCGTGGGGAGGGAGAGTCCTGCGAAGCACCACTGGTGATCTGAGACCCAACTGCCCTTGGGTCACACCACGTCCGGTAGCTCCTGGCACTGCTCCCCCTTTAGAGGGATATAGGGATTTTCACAGCTCAGCTGATCGCTCCCAGCCAATGGCTAGTCTATATATACATATATATATATATATATGTATACACATATATATTAATTATATAACTCGGAGCGCTTCTGTGGCAGCTGTGCACAGCGGCGGCAGTGCAGCAGCGACCAAGTCTCTGTCCAGCCTAAATCGGCCTTGCGATGTCGCATGCCTTCCTATAAGGGCGATGCTCAAAGAACTGTGCAGTGGCATTGATACAGGACTGTACGATCTCCTGTTTCATGCGAACAAAGACACCTTTCACAGGTGTGTGAATCCCCATGCCAACCTTTCTACCATTGGTAAATTGAAGGCTCAGACAATCAACACAATGGAGAAAGTGACCGAAAGCATCCCTAGTGACACTCAACAGTTGTGAAAGAGTTGGCCTCTCAAACCTCAATGAGAGCGGAAACAGCTCAAAACAAAGGGTTTGGGGGTTCCAAAATGGGAATTTGGCAGCCGGATCACGAGCATAACCAAGAACCAACTCAACATAACTGATTGGGTACACCTCACAATCACCATCCGAATGACCAAAGACCCAAGTCAGCAAAGCCATCATGAATTCAGGTGGGATTCGTGAATGATTCCACCCTGAAGTTGAAACTAAATGCGAAACGTCGTCTGTGCTGAGTTCATGCAATGTTCCATGATGGCTGAAATCAAAATCAAAACATGGCTGATCTACGATCTCAGAATGGGAAGAATGCAATCTTCGCTCAGCCGCCACTGCTCCATAGAAGGCGCGCAAGTGCCGAAGTCGTTGGCCAACTCGACCATGCCAGCGCTCCGCAGCTTGTTGAAGGTCCCAAAAAGAAGCAGGGCGATGCATGTTGTGCTGTCCTACTATGCGATCAATCCTGGAATTCCATTCCAGGCACCAGTCTTCGAAAGGGCATTCAAGAAGACGACTATCCAAGTGTGATGGTATCCAGTGAACATAAAAGCGAACATCTCCCAGTTGATGGATTTGAAAGACTATCTGATCCCACAAATCGGCATCTGCCCAAGAATCCCCGGCACTCCCTCGCTCAAGGATCCAGGCTATCCCGTCTGCCACAAATTTGCAGTCAAGCCACAAATGAACAACCACCTGGTAGAGAGCCTGCCAGGTGATGACAGCAAGAGCGCCAGCAAGCTCTGCCCTTGCTGAATGTTGCCGCAAGCCGCCCAAGTGTTCGAGGGCAACCAACTGTCCGGTGCTAGCATTGATGCAGCCCCATGCACCATACTGGTACGGCAACTCTCCGCTACAAGATCCATCACTGAAGATGTGCTGTTCCCCAACCGTGGGCTTGGAGAGAAACTCAATCTGTTGTTGGTCCAGTCGCATCAGTTCCTCCTTCCATACAGCAGCCCATGGAGAGCGGCTGGGGAGAAGGTGATTCGTCAACGCTGTTGTGTCCACTTCTGCTGCTGCTTCCCATCCATCTAACCGATCACGGAGGTGCTGAAATCGAGGACAGCTCAACCAATGGTCTTGGGTGTCCTGAACTTGGCAGTGCTCACAGATACCAATCTTCGTCATGTCAAACTTGGCATGGCTATAAGCACTGAGGAAAGCTCCCGATTGCAGGGCACTCTGCAAAGAAAGGTCCAAGGCAGTCATCTGAGAATGATCCAAAACCACCAAGTGAGGATCCAATCCCTGCAGATCTGACATGGTTCGGCGATGTGTGACCGTGGAAGCCACATACTGCAGCCATGCATCGTAAAGAGCTACCTGAAGGGAAGCATCATCTGTCTGCAGCAGGTTAAAAGAAATGCCATCGTGGTCAACCAAGCATGGCACTTCCACTCTCCATTGGATTTGATTCACAGCCTGCAACAGCTGGGAACAAGGTCCACTGAACAATTTCCCATCAAACTCGGTCATGAAATGTCCCCATGAGTTGAGAAGACTTGGTTCTTTTCGGAGAAGTCGTTTGAAGGTTATGACCGTGGTACACAAACTCCAGTACCCTGGGTCAGCCCGTGGGGTGGTAGACAAACTGAGGCGAAGCAGAGGGTTTGAGCCAGCTCCATTCAAACGAAGTGCACGAACTGCTTGGGTACGCAACTGATCATATTGACCTTGGCCAAGGCAAGATCCCGCAATGCCGTGTAGGCCAGCAGACCAAAAGACCAAAGGTAGCGCAGCCAACTTCTGTGACAAAGGTGCCTGTGAGCGACGAAGCTTCAACCATTTCGGAGCCAAGGCTTCAAGGCGACTCTTCTGCTTGCCTGTATAACTGTGGCGAGTGAATGATAACACTCCACCCAACTCCGTTGCTGCAGAAACTGTTTGGAAAGGAAAGGCCTTCATCTGTTGGCGAAGTGGAACTGTGGTGGCCCAGCCAAAGGTCTTGGCGGAGTCGGTCTGAAGGTTCCACATTTCAAAGAAGGTCTCCAAACAAGTCCATGCTCTGGCTAAACTGCCAGCGGAAGAGCCCGTGAGCATGAGGTTGTCCACAAAACTCAACGATCGAACTGTGGGGGCAAACACGGTCATGTACACATGCCATGCATAGTCCAACTGCAACATAGCATAGACACTCAAAGCATCCCCTTCAGGCATCCCAACCAAGGAACTCAATGGGTCACTGTGTGCATTCCGAATGACAAAGGATCTGACGCAATGGGAGAGAAAACTCTTCCAAGGTCGAAGCACTCGTTGTGACACTCCAAGATGTTCAGCAAGAGCAAAGGTCTGCTGCCTGGGGATGTGGTTGAAGGCCCGCACCAGGTCAGTGGATAAACCACACTGATGTGCTCCACTTTGCAAGGCATTTTCTACCTCCGCTTGGAGCGGCAGCCAAAGCTGTGTGGGCTCGATGTGGTTGAAGGCCCGCACCAGGTCAGTGGATAAACCACACTGATGTGCTCCACTTTGCAAGGCATTTTCTCCCCCCGCTGGGAGCGCCAGCCAAAGCTGTGTGGTCTCATGACCAGGCCGGAAGCCGTGGGCTTCGCAGTTCATATGAGCGGAGAGGCGAAGCAGCAGCTGCTTAGCTCGAAGACTGGCCCAGGTTCTGTAGACCACTGAGAACACCACCACCGGTCTGAAACGAGAAACCTCCGAAGCCCCAGGGGACTTGGCCAACAAATTGACGACTCCATAGAGCAAAGCCGTAGGCCATGAAGATTCTCCCAACTCGATCTGATTGAGAAGTGCAAGAAGACGGCAAGTCCAGGCCGTTGGCATGTGAAGCAAGTCCAGATGGGACAATCCATCGACACCACGTGCTGCAGTTGGCTTGTATCTTTTCAATGCTCGCTTCCACTCTCGCAAGGTGATAGGTTCCACTGCAAAACCAACTTGAGGAACATAGGCCGCAAAGAATGCCGTGATTCTTTGCCAAGTGGTGTCATCAACTTCACTCCATGCACTCCATGTGGTTTTCCAAAATTGACGGAATTCCGTGTGTAGCTCATCCACGGTGGAGACGACACAATGTTGGCGAAGGATATGTCCATGCTCAAGGTCGGCAGCAGCTGGAGTGCTGACAATGGTGGTGTCAATCACCTGAACAGCCAGTGGTTCATCGTCCCAGCTCCAGTGAGAGTGGCCCTTCATCAAGATGGGCTTGTCCAGTTGGACCAGTTGGTCGGAGGCATCCACCGCAAGAACTTCATAGTCAATCTGGGAATGAAGTCGATCGAGTTGATCACGACCATCTTTACGCAAGTCCTGGAAGATGCCCTGCATGCCCGCCTCATACTTAGAACGAAGCAGCTGAGTCCGCTGACGCAAATGCCAGTTCTCAAAGGCCTCGAAGCAACTACGAAAGACCTGAAAAAGTGCCACAGCGTCTTCAGGTCCAGGTGGTCCAAGAGGTAGTTGACGAGGGGTACCAGGTTCATCATGAGTACGGGACATACTCCACCAAGTAGGGAAGTCAGGGTCAAATCCTCGAGATCGACGAATGGCTGACCATAGTTCCACGCGGTATGCGATAGCGCAGGGGGTCTGTTTGTTGGCCAAGATTGCTGCCTTGTAGCTCTGAAGCCGACGCAACTGTTGGAACCAAAGTTTGGTAGCGGAGCCCGCAAAGTCCGATCGGAGCTGAACTTCACTGGGTCTGCTGGGTTTGGCAAAAGTGGTAGTTTGACCCCTGGGGGTCGGACTTGTCCGCTGAAGCCGCCCACGTTGTGCTCGTTGGAGTGAGGCTTGGGGTTGTTGTTTGAGATGACCATCCAGAGCTGATTCAAAGGTAGCACCCAACTGGCGCCATTGATCATCCACACTGCCAGTCTCCATCCAGGAGGGTGGGTCCGAAGACATGCCCCAGTCAGCTGGAACCTGATCCCAAGGTATCTTCGAGGGAAGTGGCCAATGGAGTGCCCTGGGATTGTGTGAAGGAATGTGGAGTCCAACCGTCACCATAGCATGGTCCGCAAACAAGTCTGCAACGTCAACCCATCTGCAAAGTACCTGCGCCTCCGGACTGAGCCAAACCAAATCTCTCTCAGTGGTGTGTTTGCAGGTTGGAGTCTTGGGTTGATCCCACCATTCAAGGGCCAAAGCTTGTGCTGAACGCCATCCCAATGATCGCCACAATGCAAAGCAAGGAAGGTCATCATCTCCCACATTGAAGTCGCCCCCGATGATGCGTGGGCCATGACCTCCCATCACCAGGTTTACACTCAGAGGTTCCAAGAGTTTGGAGGTCAATGTTTTCGCCTCTGGCCAGGTGGGGCCAGGTGGGTACCCATACACCGTGGCGGTAGTCACTGCAAAGTTGTGGACAAAGTGGCATGTTGTCAACACTCGTCCACTTTGGCGTTCAAGTCCATAAGGGAGTTGAAGTTCTTGTGAGGGATGATCCGACACACTGCAGACTCCGGCCCATGTGCCTGCCCATTCACTCCCTGGTCTTGGAGCAACTGCAGCCCCGAGGTGGAGTCGCAAACTGCGATGCATTGGAGCGGCCAGTGCTTTCATCCTGGCAGCAAAAGTTCTTTGGGTGGTAACTGAAAGCTGAGTTTCAGAGAAGTGCCACACGCCAGGTCCCAAGGCGAGCACAACCTCTTCTTTGTTCCTGATTCCACCAGGATTCGAAAAACCAAAGGGAACGACATTCTCCTCAGAAGGCCCGGGATTCTGGGCCTCACCACACCGTAAAAGGCAGGTCAACATAGCAGGAACAGCGGTGCCATGTGCCGGCACCAAATGATTGCAAGGAGTCCATTCAAAATCCCCCGACCCAATGTGACAGTCAGGTGAACCACCTGCCGTCCTGTGCTCGTTGTGCCGGGCAAGGGGAAGTTGGACTGAGTGTGCAGTGCTAAAGATACTGCACCAAATGATCAGCTGAACAAAAAGTTTCCAAAGTCCATTGCCTGGCATCCTCCAACAGAAGGATCCAGGTCGCCCTAGTCAATGTCCCGCACTTGCGCTTCCAGAATGGCCATCGGTGCGAGGAAGCTTCGCAAAAAGCATCTTCTCAAAGCGGTCCATCTGCTGAGTCATGTGATGGCCAACATCCGTAGTGATGTCATTCTTGATACCATTCAATGAGGTCGTCATGGCTTTGCTAAGGGCCTCACCAGTAGCGTGGACCTCATCACGAACACTGGCAATGTCTGTGTGCTGCTGTTGCAGTTGAGCCTGCAAAGAGTGCAAAGTCTGGTCTTGGGTAGCCAAGCGTTGACCTGTTTCTTCAAACCATGTGTGGAATTTTTGGCCTTGACTACGAAGCTCGGTCAATCCAGTTTCCAACCGAAGAAATCGTGCTTCTTGCTGTGGATTGCTGGAAGTCGCCGTCGATTGAATTTGCTGAACGGTGGCCTGGACTTCTGATTTGAGCTGTGTCGTCAAGGCATCCATTCGCTTGGAGGGCCCCACCACCGTGCTTGCTGGTGCTGGAGGCATGGTTGGAACCCATCCTCCCCAAGGATCTTGACCTTCTTGCCACGGGTCACGGCTGCCTCGAGCTCCACTGGAGGGTGCTTGATTCTGAATGTGTTTCTGGACCCGTCTTGGTCCAAGAACGGTGACCTGTTTGTCCTTGACCTGCTTGTCCTTCAGCAACGTGATGAGAACATCATGCCCAAAAGCAGGTAGAGCATTGTGAGGTGGTTGCTCTGCTGCTCCAATGTCCCATGCACCTCCATCTGACGTGCCACGTGAGGGTTGAAGTGGACGAGCATCCCAACCCCACTCCTTCAAGAGCTTCACAATCTGGGCCCGTTGCAGGCCGTGAGGAACAGGATGGATGCGATAGATGTGCTTGATGTCCACCTTTTGAAAGTCTTCCCCAGGGCGGATCTCCTTGTACGTGGTCTGCTCATAGGAAGCATGAGTTCGAATGCCAAACCTGTGTTTCATGCGAACCAAGGAAACACCATGAGTACACATCTTGAGTTTGTGCATGGCAATCTCTCGGGTAGCACCGGGAATCCAAACCACCGCATAGCCAGGGTCGGTGCCGCGAGATTCATCACAACGTGGTTCGAGGTAGATTCCATCAAGTAGCAAAGGAACCAATTGGGGAACCGCAGCCTTGGCAACCCTGAGAAAAGCATGAAAAAGTTCTGCCTGATCAGCAGGAACTGTCTTGCCCTCCACGGTCTGGAATCGTCTGCCCCACACTTCATGTAGAACATTATCGATGGGTTCTTCAACCGAGGCATGGAAATGACCACAATCATGTTTGCAATGCAAAGTGGTGCACAGCTTCAACAGTGGGATCTGCTGGACCAGGTAACGAATGGGAGACGCTGCAATGGCAGACCAATCAGCAGTCACCTCATCACGGTACACCTGGAGCTTCAAGACCTGTGTGGTACCGATGTCCATGTCATCCATGGGATCTTCCTGGACTCTACGACTGATCTCCGTGTCACCCAACTGCAGCAAGCATCCAGAGATCAACAAAGGGTCCTGAGTGGGTCGAAAAGTCACCGGGAAACGAAGCGATGTGATGTTGGCTTGTCCTCGCACATCTGTGGGCACCTCTTCAATGATCAGCAAGCCCAGGGCATCTGTGCTGATATTCTTGGTCTCTCTGACATAGGGGATGGCTTCCTGAAGAGAACAGATGGCCAAGCCGCGAGCATCAGCTACCACTTGATCCATGGTGATCTGTGGTACAAAATCTTCATCACTGTCAATGAAATGCTTGGCATTGATGTCCAGCAAGGAAGGGTCCAGTTGCCACGTAGAAGGAGATGGCCGTTTGGCATTCTTCCGCTCCTTCTTGGCTTGGGAGATAGTGGCACCATGGCGAGTCTTGGCTTTTTGGTCAATGTATTGCTGGAGTTCCTCCTTGAGAACGAACTGAAAGTAGGAGCCGGGCTTCGAGGATTGAACCTTGAGAGCCTGCCACGGATTCTTTTGACGAAGTGCAAACTGCACTGCATGCCCTCCAAGTTTTTGCAGCGCTGCACCTGCTCGATCTGCAGCCACATTCCCAGGAACTCCTTTCGTCACCAAAAGAGCTGCCAATTGAGCCTGGAGGTCCGGCCCAAACGCCACCAATGGTTCTTCCTTCTGCACTGGCTGCTGAAACCCATGCAGGACAGTGTGAAGGCGTAGGATGTCCACTGGCTGCACCTGTCCATAAAGTCCAAGGACGGCTGCAGCATGCAGCAATGCAATGGTGCCGCATGAGAACAGGTCATGCTGATGATACAGTCGCTGAGCCTGCAAAGTCCAATGCTCAAATCCAAACGACTGTGTCAGCAATGCAGTCAACATCATCACTGCCTGTGGGGTTGCTTGTTGGATTCCGTCACAGTGGCTCCAGGCAATTTCATCTGCACAGACAAGTCCATGAAGCAGAGTCCAATGACGTTCCCATGCAAAGATGCAAAGCACTTGATCACCCATGGACAGCGAAAAGCGATCCCCCCAAAGTTCGGACCTCCCAGAGCGAAGAAGAAGGTCAGCTTCACGTGGGTGGACCAAAAGGGGCCGGCAATCTCCACATAAGGCATCACACATCTCATTGAGCCAATGCCAGATCTGGGTGTCATCGAGACCACGGCACAGAGAGTCATCCCCTGCAGCACGAAGGGTTGGAAGTCGAGGTGGCCAACGAGTGGGTGGTAACGTGGTAAGGTGCAGGGTGCGCCACACTCGAAAGTCCGCCCCGTACACCTTGCCCTCAGCATCAACCAAGAAGTTCACATCATGCAGTCCAAGTTCACGAAGTGCTTGGAACAGAAATTGTCCACAATCCACGGAGACCACGTGAAGGTGACCTTCATGGACTATCCCCAGGATGAAGATGCCAAGTGGTTTGGGCCGTTCCTGCAATCCAATGTTGGATGTGAGGTGGTACGGGCCTGTGAACTGGTCCATCACCTGATCGAGGGCCAAGGCTTGACCCTGCAGTGAAACTCCGCCGGCCTCATTCCACTCCAAGGTGATTCGTTGTGCACGAAGAAGTTGGGCCACGGTGACAGCACAGGGGCTTGCCACCAACAGTTCATCTCCTTGAGCATCTCGAAGGATCAAGATCTGAGGGGGAGCATCTGAAGGAGTCCCGAACACCTGGGCTGTTTGGCGAAGAAGCTCATGTTGGTACGATCGCAACCATTCAGTGGGATGGGGCGATGCCAATCCACGTGCCCGTGCTTCATTGTAGCGCAGGTGCCCATACACCCAGATCATTTGAAGTGGCGAGGCCACCAGCCCCAAAAGCGCCAGAGCATCACGAGGTGCAACAGCATGATCAATGGAATCAGGGAGACCCAGCAATAGCGCCGCCTCTCGAGGGTGCAGGTATCTGGGGTTGCCATGCACCTGCGACTGCACGAAATAGCCACGCAGGCCTTTCAGTCGCAATGAACCTTCACTGAATCCTGCTGCTCTGCATCCGCAAGGACAAGGAGAAAGGGCATTTCCGTATGAATGCAGGATTGTGCTAGCAGTAGCACCAAAATCCAGCAACCTGCAGTCGTTGCCATACAAGGGGTTGGTGTAGGCCTCAAGTTCATAGTCGTAGAGCTGGAGAGCCGTCTCATCAGGCTCATTCCACGCGCCCCAACATTTGAAGACATCACCCACCAAGCGATAGGAACTTGCAGGGCGCCACGCATCCATGCCGATGCAGTTCCATGCTTTGGGAAGAAGGAGTGCCCACCATCTTGCTCTGCGACAAGGCCATTGTTCAGCAAGATCCAGATTGACAGAAAGGACTGTCAGGTCCATCGCCGTTGCCAGATCACCAAGAGCAGCTTGAATGGTAGGATCCCGTCCAGCCGCCGGGACACATTCAAGGATGGCTGTTTGACTTTGGGTCAAATAAATGACCCTCAACCCAGCATGGAAAACACCCGCCCTAGGATCATTCATTCCACGTTGAAGACCCTGGGAAGAAAACGGTTGACATGGGAATCCCATGGTCGTTGTCCCTGGGGTCCCCCCAAAACTTTGATGAATTGCCTTGGCACTGTCTGGTGCTGTGAGATCCAGCTGCAACACCTGGCCATGAGCATTGCGACGGAGGTGGTCAGCTGCCAATGCATTGTGATCCACTGCAACTTTGGGAAGGCCACCAAGGAACATGCTGCCCACGCCCATGCCTCCCATGCCTGCGCAAAGTTCAAGCACTTCATGTGAGAGCTCAGTACGGTCAGAAACCTGGCAATGCCATGACTCAGAGCCGGGGCATAGAAAGACGATGTCACCATCAAAGGTCACCTTGAAGTCATAGAACGAATGTCGTCCAGGTGAGAGCATAGCGCACACCACCACAGGTAACCCACTAGGCAGCTGATGTCCGGTGGAGAGGTCATTCGTGGTTTGATCGATCACCACTACTCCAGTGAAGAATCCAGATGTGTCATCCGGGGTCCAACCAAAGATAGTACACATGGCTACAAACGAGGTCCCGAAAATCCGTTGAAGCAGGGCACCAACTGGCAGGACTCGGGCCAAACCCTTATATATTAATTATATAAATCTGCGTGTGTATATGTACGAAGATATAGCTGTCCGTCTCTTTACGCTTTTCGAAGTGTCTACAAGTTGAAACCCTCCAAGAGTTGTAGCAAAGCGCGAAACCCATGCCTAAGTCACGCCTGTGTGCTGAAAATCTGCTTTCCCCCATGTAAATGGGGTTTGCAGGAACTCATGCCTATGTCATGCCCAGAACCCAATTCACCATGTAAATGCAACGGAAACTGATGCCTCATTTTCATTCTTGGCCAGCGTGTTGCAGCATTCACTGGTAAAAAAGTAGGTTTGATAGTGGGCTGTTGTGGAAGTGAACTGTGATTTATATATATATATGTGTATGTTTATTTATTTAGACATATACATAAGTGATATGATAAACAAACAATTGTTGAGCATGTTGTGCTTCTAAGCAGCGTATATTCCCGAATTAAGGCTGAGATCAGGCACGTCTCTCTCCTACACCACCTTTGGCACGACTTTTGAGAATCAAGTGCTCCCGAGCTATTTTCAACGATTCCCGCCAAGCTGGGCAAGACTTTAGCAACTCTCTGTAGTGGCTGGAATGAGCCCCAGAAAACCTGTGGGGGATAATCCCTGTGTCAACGAGGACTGGTCGCTGTCCAAGCTACCCCACACTACTCCAAGAACAAGCAGCCATGAAAGGCGTCAGCATCATCCATCGATTAGTTTTTGCTACCTATGGTTGTTGTTAGTTGCTGCTTGTACTCCTAGTAACCATATCGCTGGTCCTCCAGCAAATCCACAACATCGCACATGGCCTCGGCAGATCAACAACCGAAACCCTACCTGCTATAGCTACGCTGCTAGCTCCAGGCGGTGCGCCGGGGTCTTGGGAACCAAGGCCAAGGCAAGGACAGACTGGGGCCAAGGCTTGAAGCACCCAGCAAACCAGGCTTCCCCGCCGGCAACGAACAACTGGGTGCTCACAGGAGAGTGTGCTATGCTGCCGTTTGCTGGAAATGTTGAGTGCTTCCCAACGTTTAGAGCCAGGAAGCTGCCGAACCGGTTGACAAATCTCTTCATGTCTGGTTCAGAGGCATTTGCAGGATGTAAGTGCTTGTAAGCTGTGTAATATCCTCTAAGTAGCTCACACTGCATGAGGTGGTAGTGGTATAAGCCTAGACTGATTCAATGCACTGATATGAAAGTCATATTGAATTGATGTGTTATTCATTGATTTATCGTGATTTATCTTCCTTTGTTTCTATGCGTATAAACATATTTTTGTATACATATACCACATGCCACATGTATATTAGAAGCTGCAGCTAGGGTTGCAGTTGCAGCTGCAATATAACCATGGTAACAAGTATCAAACCTTCTAATCCAAGGTGGGTGATCAAGCGAGAACCTTTGCAACCATCCAATCATTTCGACCCATTCCCAGCTAGTCTAGGCTGAAAAAAGAGATCAATAGAAATCATTGAACCGTTTGAGTTGATTGAAATTTACGAACGATCTCCAACATGAAAAGTTTCAGGGATTTCAGGGCCTACATCCTTGTGAGAACATGAGAAGAGACCCTTGGTTTACCAGCCAACAGCGGTGGTGGTTGCCTCACCCACGTGTCGTTGCAGCTGAGGCAGCGGGGCGACCTGTTGGGTTTCTCTCCCTCTGGGCCGTAGTACCTTGGTGGCTGGAGTTGCCATGTGCCGTGGCTACCATCATTGCACCAGTAGCAGATGACGAATTTCCTTGAAAGTTATTCCCCTATCATCAAGGGGAATTGTAAAGGGGAATGAAAAAACATAATTGCACATTATTCCCCGTGTGAAACAATATCATTCCCCGACAAGGGGAAACCTTTGCGAGGTTTCCACGTGAAAATTCATATGAAAAAATGATGACAAGCTCTGAGTGGCAACACCAGTTGAGACGGCCAACCAGTTGGGTTCATTGGGCGATGCTGAAGCCTCACCAGCCAAGCCAGCAATGCTAAACCTGATTAGTGGTTGAACCACCCCTATGAAAAATATGTGCAAGTCAACCAACCAACCATTTGGCGATTAGGGAAAAACGAGCAAAATGTCAATAAAATCACGAACTAGTAGTTGTTCAACCATTATTGTTGTTGCTTCTTATCTTTATTATAGACTTACCCAACATAAATGGTTCTAAACCCAGAGGTACCACCAAGCAGATCCACCCACCAAGGTGCACGACTTCAGGCAGCCTTTTGATACCTTGCTTCTGGCACAAGGCTTCCGACCTGAGTGATCAAGCTGTGACTGCCATGATTTCAGGTGTTCAGATCATTGCTGATTTCAGGTGAATCTACGCACTCTTCACCAGGCTTGGTCTCAGGTATTGTACTTATATAGTAGATGAATTAAACATTGATGAACAACCACTTGATCATTGATGAACAACGAACAACCCACAGTTCACCATGTTAATAAACCCATTTGGCTGTGGGTCAAAACCCTGTACCCGTGGTTCCCCTATCATTAACCATTGTTTTCCCTATTGTTGGTGGAAATCCCCCATTAGTTGGTTGGTTAACTGCTTGACCCAGCTCGCCATTTCGGAAATCGGTGCCCTCACTTGCCACAATTCACCGCGCCAGCAGAAACCAGCGCTGAAGCCTAGAGCGGCACACGGTCTGTCGAGGGGAAGTCCTCCAAAGCGGACTGTTTTGAGGTGAAATCTCTCTGAAAATGGTGGTTTTATACAGGATTATAGCAATTTAAAGGGAATAATCACCAACAATTATAGGGATGCACCAACTATATGCTGGTTTCTTAAGGCATAGGCAACCCCAAAGCTATGGTTGATCGCTTTAAATGACTCTTTTAAACAAGATGATCTTCTAAGAAGGGAGATAACCGGTTAATCTTCATACGAATGGATATGACCCAGCAAAAAAATCAGAGTTTGACGACATGGAGACCCCCAAAGACATCGAGATCCTTCAAATGGGTGTTTCTGAAAATAGGGGACCCCCCAAATCATCCTGCATTATCCTGCATTGAGCATTTACGGTAATAAACCAACTATTTTTGGGTACCCCTATGACTTGAGAAAGCATCACATGTTGAGGGCTGATGCGGCGTCGTGTTGTGCCTTGGCCAACTTAGCGCCCACTTCACTCATCGCCGCCTTCAGCTCCTTGCCGATGCGGCTCGCGGATTTGGATCACTTGGAAGGCGTAGTTGTGATGATTCGTAGGCCCTACGAAGTGGCGAATCTTTTTAAAACTCTGAACCACTGCTACTCCATAAAGAGGTTTAGCAACTCTGATGGTTTATGATGGTTAACTCAGGCTTGACCAAGGGTGATAAAATGATGGATTTACCACTAATAAGCCGCTGGGATATGTTTGTTGCTGGTTACTACCCCTTCACAAGACCCTATGGCTGGTGGGGGTAAACCTTGAGGTCGCCTACAATCCCCAACGCGCGACCTATGGATACCCATTGATCAGCAACTGCCCAGGTGGGATCAGAATGGGTAAATTGAACTGGACACTAAATTTGCCATGTTTGTAAAGAATGACCACCTGTTTGATAAAATGTGTAAAGAATGCCACCTGTTTGTAAATTTCTCTTGATGAATATGATGTTCAATATGTGAAATAGTACATGTTATATCATGTCAATAGAATCTTTATATTCAAGGTGAAATAATGAAATCTACAATCTGCAACAAATGAGATAATCATTAATTATTGTATTTGTCAATGGTCAATAGAATCCACATCCCTATATAATGCATACTATTTACAATTAGATACATACATGTGATTATATGTGTATGAGCCTACTCAAATAAGGTGAAATGATGAAATCTACAAATACGTTAGTTCGCAATCCTGTGATATTGATCAGGACACATGATGATCGAGGAAACATGTTGGTACGACCATACCCTCATAGGCAATCTGAGTTTTCATCACCGCTGAGGTGACCGTCTCTCTTGCACCACGAAATGTATATATCCTGTTGGAAAAGCTTTGAGGTGTAACACTAAAGGATGACATCATCCTACGAAAAAGCAAAAGTTGTTGGATATTCTCCCTATCGACACTTGTTCTCCATTGCTACGAAAAATCTGTGAAATCCGATGATTGCAAGCGAGAACATGTTCAACAATAATGGTAAATCTGGTTGGTCAATCTGATGTGAATTGTTGGATCTGGTTCATGGAAGCATTGATAAGCAAACATTTTACTCTAGCTTGCAATTTACCTCCAACCAAATGGCGGTTTATTGCGAGCTAGATCAAAACGGGGGAGAATAACCAACATCATCTGACCCTTTAGATGATGTTTCGTAGTCCAACCCCTTTAGAATAACCAACATCATCTGACCCAAACAATGGCAGTTCGCAGTTTCCCAAAGCGCAAACTGCTGTGCTTGGCGAAGACCAGCCACTGATCTCCGCAGGTCAAACCTCCCAAATTCCAGGTGACCCGGGCCCGATGTCCTGCATTTCACCCAGGTTGGATTCGTAGAACAAGACCAGCCGGTTCCTGAAAGGGCGAAACGCTGGTGGATGCCATGAAAACATATGAAAACCACCAGCCCAACAGAGGCTGTTGTTGGCTTCACCTAACTTCGTTGCGTGATTTCTACTACCGGCGGAGCCAACTGTGCAAGGCGTCTTGATAAAGAGGATACAAGCAACATCAACCAACGATAGGGGAAAAGCAATGGCTAGTTGACTCTCCCTTGGACGCTGGTTGGTTGGTGATATTGCCATGCTAGTTGGTTAGAAGCCACTCTTGGTAGCTCCTGGCACTGCTCCCCTGTAGCGGCTATACCCAGGACGGCCAGCCGCTCATCGCGCCCTGGCCAAATCAAAGTCTTGGATCGCTCAATGGCTCTCCTTAGAAATCCATTGATGTAGGCCATCTCAAAGGCTATATAGACTGGCCGAACCCAGTATTTTTTGATGTAGCCTTTAGCCAATCATAAGGCTGGAAAGTGAACCAGCTATGCTAAATGCTGCCAACAATGGTTGATTGGTTAGTCGATGGTTGAAGATTCAACCAGATTAATGGGTAATCAAAGGCACGAATTTGGTAAGCAGTGGCAATACCAGCGATCCGTCAGACCTGCCAGACCAAGCGATGAAATCCCAAGTCTTACGGTGATGAGCACATCATTTGTCTGTGGCTGTTCGCCGACCTTGCGGATATATGGTTACTGGCTGCTTGCTTTTCACCAGAGAATCAATTCTCACGATTGGCAACCAACTACACCAAGAAGATCCAAGAAGCAGCAACAGAAATTCCACAAACCTGGAACTGTTCATTTCCATGTCCAGAACCAGCCGCTGCGTCTGCGCTTGTCCTTCGCAAAGCTTCTTCTTCCATTTCGGTCTGCCACAAGCCGTGCCGGATTTCTATGTGGGTATTTTCCGGGTCTATGAACCATGGTTCAACAAGCATAGTCTAGGCATAGTCGTGGCCCCACAATCGCGGTTGCCAGCCCGCATCATGACGCATGGCACTCTGCCGGAGGGCGCCTAGAACAAAGCTATGTATTCAAATGACAGCAAGGCGAACATATTTGATACATAAAAAGGTCAATAATGGGAAAAAACCAAGGGAAGTCATGAAAATTCCCTGAAAGGGAAAAAAAAAACATATTGATTTTCACCCTTGAAGTCATGAAAATTCCCTGAAATGTATAAATGATTTCCCCTCATTTTGACTGTTTCAAGCCTTTCGTTTCCCTCAACAGGGAGATCTTCAGTGGTACCCTTTGAAGCACTTGGTGTTATGGAGAGCTTAACATCAGCTGCGCGGTGAGGCTCTCCGCGCCACCTCTAAGATCGCTTGGAACAGCTCTCCAAATGGTGGTCACTATAGGGAATACAATTGTTAATGAAGGGTTTATAAGGAACGAA
The DNA here is from genome assembly GCA_009767595.1 of Symbiodinium kawagutii. Classification (NCBI taxonomy): domain Eukaryota; class Dinophyceae; order Suessiales; family Symbiodiniaceae; genus Symbiodinium; species Symbiodinium kawagutii. The sequence goes on along the minus strand of VSDK01000496.1, from coordinate 187,207 downwards.
ACTGATTTATGAGGGATGGTAACCCACAATTAGGGGATATACCAACCATATGATGGTTTCTCAAAATAGGGAACCCCCCTCCAAGAATGGTTGGTTTATCGCCCATAAAAGGTCAATAAAGAATGATTTGGGGGTACACCTATTTTGAAAATCACCCAAATGTTGCTTTGGGTGTCAGGAACAGTTGCCTGTCATCTGTTGAACAGCTAGTTACGTGGTTATCAAAGACCTCCAACCTTGTCTGTTGCCTGTGACAGTCCCTGTCAGCACCACTTCCCCTTTTCAAAAGATCCAGCTCTTAAGCGATGGTAAAGATTGCCATGGAGAGCTGCTAAGAGCTAGATCTCTCATGAAAACCATCATCTATGGTTGGCTATCACCCCCTATTATCACCAAAGATTAACCATGAACGAGATAACCAATCTTGTCATTCACAATCATTGACAAAGTTAATCCTTATGGTTATCAACCAAGATTCGTCAGGATATGTCATTTCACACCTTTCAGTTTCAAAGTCCGCGTCATCTTGGTGCTCCGTAACGAGCGCGTGCTGCAGCAAGCTGTCAGGAAGTATATTAAGTCTCAATGTGGATTTGTCCGCCATGGTGTACCCCTACAGCTGGTTGGTTTCCCTTAAAAAAACACTGCATTTAGCCATGGTGGTGGGTCAGTGGCTACCACCATGGGTACAGTTACTCGACCTTGGGACATCAGACTTGCACCTCTTGGCCCAAGGTCAAGTGTCAACTCTGCATCCTTCGTCATGGGTTCCATGTCTTTTCTTTCACACACAAGATTACTAGATAGGGGACCACAGAAATGGTTGGTTTATTACCATATTTATGGTTAATATTTGATAATTTCGGGGTACCCTTATTTTGAGAAACCACCATATGGGGGGGTATCACAGAATAGGGAAGCCTTAAAGATACTTGGTGTATGACCGCAAATGATTGATATTAGATGTTTTGGGGGTACCCCTATTTTGAGAAACCACCAGATACATCGCAGATCATAGTTGGTATATTTGCTTACTGTTGCTGATTCTTTCCACTATCATTCACCATTGATGAACCATTTGTGAAGCGTTCACGCACCATTAAAGATCATTCAATTTGATGCTTACCCTTAATAGGTCAAACATCTATAAATGCTGTTTGTCCACGCAAGCAGGGCATAGTGTGCCAGGTTTGTAATCGTCAAACTTGGGGCTTCGTTTGGGTTTGTGCGGCTGCAGATTGTCTCTGGCATCACCAACCCTCCACTTGACCCCAATGTGGGGAGCAACACATCGGCATCAGACTGGTTAGTTAGACACATCCTTGGTTGTAATGGCCAAGGTTGAGGCATCTATCTGCACAAGGACAAGGGGCCGGCGCCTGCAAGTCTTGGTAAGATGAATGAAATATGAAAAAAGAAATTTTTGAAACTCCCTGCTGACAAACACATCCTGTAAACCCATAGAACTGGTAGTCAGCCCAATTGCCAAACATACAAATAAGTAACTTCAATGATAGTAGTTACTCATCAAGATTGCTGACCAGTTGCTAAGGGAGATGATCATTGAATGGTCTTTTGATAAAGTCTCGCCCCCAAACCCGGTGATTTTCAAGGGCGCCTTTGAGGCTTGGAAATCGCGCGGGGGTGATAAACGCTGGCACAGATCTTTCACTTCTTCGGGTTTTCTCCAAGACCTTTTGGTCAACCAATCAACCCAACCCCAACCCAAACCCCAACCCAAACCCCAACCCACCCCACCCAACCCCAACCCCAACCCCAACCCAAACCCCAACCCACCCCACCCAACCCCAACCCAAACCCCAACCCAAACCCCAACCCAAACCCCAACCCAAA
>VSDK01000496.1:167294-184776 GCA_009767595.1 Symbiodinium kawagutii | reverse complement strand
CCCAACCCACCCCACCCAACCCCAAGCCCCAACGCAACCCCACCCAAGCCACAGTCAACCCATCAGCTGGCTCTTTGCCCCTCAACTCCCGCGCATTTCAATGGCTTCATCACCGCGTCGGCCAGCGAAGTCGCTACGATGGAAAGTACGGGCTGCGAAGTCGCCGCATTCTTCGCGGTAGGCATAGGACATAGCAGCCACCATGATGAACAAGAAAAATGCCACCATCAGCCAAATGAGAAATCTGGAATCTTCCTGCATGTCCATGCCTACCACCGGAAGCTCCAAATCATAAGGCACCAATTCAGATACATCTTTGAAATTAAATCCTATTTTGACCCTGACACGTTGGGCCAGGACTGGGATGACAGCGGAATTGATGTCCAATTTCAAGTCCAAAGCAAAACGGTTTGGTTCGACCATGGAACTGTAGAACTCAGGGTCCAGTCTCACCAGCCAATCCTCCGGATCTGTCGATCCCATATCAAGGGTAGCTTCCAGTACTGTTACGTGCAAAGAATCCTTGCTGGACTGAAAAATGTCACCAGTGACCTGCAAATCATAGACCGGATCGCCAAGTTTTGTGAACAAAGTTTGGGGCGGGAAATCCAGAGTCGGACTGGAAAATCGAACCAACTGGGAAGAGTAGTTCATGGGCTGAGGCTGCGACAATGGAAGTATCGTCCAGTCATACTGCTTCTCCAAAGTTGTCAAGCAAGATCCCATGTCGGGAAAAGCCTTCATGTTGAAGAACACAGGGGAGAACGTAAGCGGGTTCTTGGGGTAATTGATACCATCCAGAACAATCCTGAAAGCCATGATCCACTGCCAGGGATAATTGTTTTTGTATCGAGGCCAAGAGAGCGGTTTTGGGATACACTCGATGTCTACAACATCTTCTCTCTCCAATCTCAGGGCTGCATCAGCAATCCATGGAATCATCTCAACGGCAGGAGCGCTTGAGTTTCCATATTTTCCTTGGTGGATCCAGGTCCCTGCTGGCAATTTCGTGTGGGTAGATGGTGTTCATCCATGTCCCAAAAACACAACAAAATGGAGCAGAAACTGTGGATAACTCCTAGCTACATGTAACCCATCTTCACCCATAATTCCATGATCAGTTGGTAGGGCACCCAGCTCCCCAGTTCGCCAGCCGTCGTCTAAGTCTAGTGGCTTCACGTCCCCCAAACTGGTCCCAGTTTCGATATGCGAGTCGAGCGCACTCGTCTCTGTGATCGTCTATGGTCAAGTTTTGAAACTTTGCACCTCTGCAGTCCACCTGGTGCCGGTTCTGCATGGGTCGCCCCCGGCAATGATTCATTGGGCTACCTCTACTAGAGTTAGCAGAACTACGAGAAATCACCCCAGCTTTGAATTAGGTGAACAGACCAAGTTCTGATTGCTTTTTTGGCCCACCTGCGAAGGCTTTCAGAAGGAAGAAACAGAGGGAAGAAACCAAGAAAAAGCGAGAATATACCAAGAATGTACCAAGAATATATAGGACATGCATCTATATTCTTTAAATGCAATACCGTGCAATACCTACCGAGTGCAAAAATGATGTTGAATGGGTCGAGCCTTGAAAATGTATAAACGGTAGTACCAAATACTAACCGTCCAATAATGACCGTTAGGAGCAAGGAAAACACCAGCCTTTGGGGGTACACCATGACTTTGAATTTCTGCCACTCTCTAATCCTTTTGGACCAGCGCAGGGCTTCCACTTCATTGTTCCCTCTAGTAGTCCCGAACCAGAAAGCTAGAAATCGCAATTGTTCATGAGACAAGCATTGCAAATGGTAGGTATTTAACTTCCAGGTTAGTTTACCAGAGAGTACTTGAATGTAAACATGTATCTGTTGATTTGAAAAGAACCCGCAGCGGGATTTGACAGAAATTTCATCACTAAAAGAGAAAGCAAGGAAATGCCCAAAGTGGAGTCAAACCAGTTTGAAACGTGTTTGAATTTCACCAGGATTCATGTGCTGGTCTTTGTGATTCTACGAAGAGAATGTGAATGTTCACTTGTGAATACTACACTTCAACTACACCTACTTATATTCAATTGCCACAATTGAATTCAAAATATTGAAAACAAAGCTTCAAATAGAAATTCAATTCCGTATACTAATGTAAATTACAAATCCAAAAAATCCAAAATGCTGAAGTACCGTACTTAAAGACGAATTTCAATGAAGAATTGCAAAATGTCAACAACGAACACTCGAATAAAATCACACCAAAGTCAAATCGCAAAATAACGAAAAAATGCATTTGGATCGAACCCCAAACTGCATTGATGACCACTCCAAACACCAAATTTCAAATAAAGAGATCCTGATGCTCCTTATTCCTACTGATTGTATCCATTATATCTATACCGTATATCATCATCGGCAAAAAAATCTCTGGGTTCCTCATCGCTGCAATGAAGAAGACATTGCAAGACCCAACAAGTTTTCTAAAAACCACGTCCAACCTCGCAACAGAACCAAACCAGGGTTGCCTCGTACCACATGACTAATTCATTCACAAAACGATTTCAACTCGTTAATTCCTGCTTCCTGCCTCGTTGCCTCGTCCAATTTGTGCAGGCGCATATCGATGGGAAATCATGAAGCATGCCCTTACATTGCCAAGAAAATCATGAGTTCCCTGCAAGAACGGTCATTTTTGGCATGATGGTAGCATTCGTGGATACCCAAAACAACTTCACAGCACCCCGCGCACCTGAAACTTCAGAACTTGCGGCCGATCGTTCGTTCGGGTCACGTTTCCCGTCGTTTCGGTTCCCGTAGCATCGTCACGGCACCGGTACCTGAGCCGCATGCCAGAGATCCTGCAGCCGTGACGTAAGTGGCCATGCTTGGTGTCCAACTCGTGAAAGTCGTGCTCACCTACCTCCAAGGCTTCCACACTCTCCAACGAAACAGAGACCCCCTGAGCCATGAAATCCATGGACAGCACAATGGCAGAAATAGCATGGCGTAGCATCGATCACAAAAAGTCGCCTTTCAAGGTGAAAGACAGCTGCTTTGGACACCTGTTGAGGTTAACGAAATGATTGGGTTTGTCTAGGATTTGCTCAGGCCCACAGCTGGAAGCTTCAGGAAGATCCCCTCTAAAAGGGCTTTGAGGATACCCCCTGGCTCCTTAGCTCCTTCCCGACCACCAGCCAATTGTCCATGAATGGTATCACTGACAAATTCTATGCCAAAATGTGTCGCCCTCGGCGGCTTAAAGTTGAACTCTTGTTGTGGGTGATCAGCTGTTGATGGATCAGCTATGGTCTACCATAAATGGCTGAGACCACGCAGGTCTCAAGCATCCCAAAACCATAGGGTAGGCCAGGCACCGAGCCTTTGGAGCTTTCCCAAGCCCTAGCAGACCCTTAAACTTACATAAATTGACTAAATTCTAAATGGCAGTTTCTCAGAATGGGGGACCCCTCAGATCATCCAAGTGGCCAGTCATTCACAGTAATAAACGAACCATGTAACTTTGGGGTTCTGAAATTGCCTTGAAAAACCACCAAATCATAAAATCATGGTTTGATCATGTTTGATGTCTTAAGTTGTGCAGTTTAGCTGCCAGCTTTTCGCCGATGTTTTCGCACCACCTGTTCCGCATCATCAAACAAGCTTGAGCAAGACACCCTCAGGCTGCGCGGAAGTTCACTACTACAATGTTCTTCATTTGGTTGTGAGTTGACGAACGAATGCAAGCTTTGAAGAATTGGTTCCCACATACTCCATGGTGCTGGTATATCTACCTACATTTACCTATAAAATGATCCAGTTCTGTCGGGTACATACATGGAGCATCTGGGGTTAGATGGCTCACCCTTGGTATCCCAGAAAGGAACATAATGAAAGGATGTTATTTTTTTCATTCTTTGCCAACCATGCCAGCATCACCTAAGAGGTTATCTGTGTTGCCAATGAATTCCTGAGCCAAGTCGAAAATGAGGATATTGACCTGGGCACCCGCGTTTATAAATGAGCTCCACCCCGATAGCACATAACATGATGATCGAACCCACTTACTCAGTCATTTCCTAAAATGACGAATTCCACCCACCCCCAGCAAAAACAACACAGTTTCCATATCAATCTGGAATCCAAAATCCAGACCATAAAGCATCAGCGGCAAAAATCTGCAGAATGAGTGGTTGGGACGATCTACCAATGGGCAGGAGTAGAAGTCGATCAACCACCACCAGCCCACACCTATGGTCCGCTCCAGGCGGGGCTTGGTGATGGTTCTGACGCGCCGAGTTTGGTCTCACAACCGTTGGTATCGTTGGTAGCACTCCCTGTGGTCCCATGAAGTGCTGGTGGCTCCCTGGCACCACCTTCCAGCTTTTCGCCGTCATTTCTGTAACACCAGGCCTCAGTGCAGCCGGTTGAGGGTAATCATGGTGCTTTGTCTTGGAAGGATCTATCACATATCTATGTATACTGCACTATATATGTAGATATAAGTAGATGTAAAATGATATTGTATGTCGTGTATAATATGCACATTTGTAGATATACCATACGTATATTCATCTAAGGATATTCGTGCATGCTATGTAGACATATCAAGGAACCCTCTTGGACATGAAGAGGGCGGAGACGGGCATGTAAACAACCTGACTGGCACGACCGTCAGGATACAGTCCTAAGTGGTAGGTTCAAACCCTGAAAAAGAGCACGACTTCTTGTCATTCAGATCGAATACAGTAGGCCTCTTTTGGACACAACGATGGTGCTTTCAGGGTCAGGACTGCACAAGCGCTAGGACAACATGTGCATGCCTTGGCTTCCTGAAGCAAGGACTTTTCGCCTGTGCGTTTTGCACTGAGTTCTCAGTCAATCTTAGATGTCTTAGCCCTCGTAACTCGTAGCTGACGACAATTCTGGATGTTTTGACTGGAACGATCAAGTCTTGGAATCAGAAGTTATCATGATTGCTTTCTCTGGCCGTTGATATCGAGAATCTCCGAGTGTGCCAACAAGTTCGGTTGCCAAAAACACCGACCACGGGAACGGGAAGAATCTACCAGCCACCTAGCGTTTCAACCACACCGATGTTCCACAGCTTGTGTTTCCCGACACATCCTGAAAGAGAAGCTTGCTGCCTGCAGAGCATTGTTGGGACGGGAAAACATCTGAGACTGGCAACAAAAAACGTCTTGCCATGGTGTCAGGGTGCTGCTCCGAAATCAAAGGAAAACCATGCTTTGAGGCTCCCATGTTGATGAACAATGTTTTCATAGGAGATTTTGATCAATTGAGGATCATTCCACGAATCATATGTTCATAAGACTTCACAGATTGCTCGGAGAGCACTCATGAAAAGCACTCATCAGTATGCTTCGAATTCTTGAGCGATCATGAAATACAATCGTTGGGTATGGTGGGATTCCCGCAAGCACTAACCGTCGGCGACAGTCCGGCGCAGCGGTGGCGCGGCGCTACTGCGCCAATCTCAGTCCCCTCGCGTTAAAGTCCCTTGATCATTGCCGGTCTCCTCCATGTATCCATGATGTTGACAGACAGTCATTAATCATTAATCTAAATATGGATCAAGATAGACATCCAAATTCGCTGGATGTAAATCCCCACGTCTAATCATCGTATCGGAGTTCCTGTAAAACTCTCTGTCCCAACTCTTCGGTTCATAACGCTCCCTCGAGCCATCGAAGGTCACCACCGATGACTGTATGGCGCATGAGTGACCCAGGGGTCAGGCCCAGAACTCATCGTGGCAACCTCAACTTGGCGAAATAAGATCACTGCTTGTTCGTAGCCAACTTGGCAATAAATGTTTCTTGTTGGGAATCCCAAACATGGGATGTGGGTCAGTTGTAAAGAACGACATGCAACAATGATGGGGCTATGTCCTTTAGATATGCAACATATGAAAACCAGTGGTGAATCTTCGGAAGTCCTCATTCATGGGCGTAGCATGGCGTACATCTGTGCCTGGTGCGTCCGCCGCGAGCCCCGCTGAATATGCCATGTTGGTCCTCCCAAGCTGCACGCCTCGGTTGGAGCGTCCTTGACCTGCCAGCAGCTGTTGAGATCTTGCACGATTTCATTTCCAACCGAACTGGATACCCATCCGGAAACAATGAGCGACTTTTCGAGGCTTGTAATGCTTGTAGATATCCAGGTAAGATGACATGTGTGAAAGATTGAATTGCTGGACCGGTGGCCCAGATTTGTGCATGCACTCACACCAGCTTGCATTACGCTCATCCTCTGGTACCGTATCAACTACGCTGGCGGGCTCTGAACTGGCACATGGGTGTTATGGTGTTTGTCACATAGGGGACCTCCCAAATCATCCAAGAGAACCATTTATAGAAACAAACCATCAATAAAATTTGTATCAATGATTTAACTTGATGGTTCCCAAGTTATTGATTTCTAAAAATTGGGAACCCCCAAGTTATTGTAGAGCAATAAACCCTCAATCACTTGGGGTTCCCAATTTTTAGAAATCTACAAAGATGTTGACCACCGTTCGAACCACGACCTTCACGGTGCCGCAGGTTTTCGCCAAAAGTTGGAAGGCCCCAACCTCCTCCAGGGCCACCAGGGAACCTGATTTCATGTGGGAGAAGTCATCGGTCAGTGAAAGTCATGTTATGGTTTAGTTGATCAAGTAGGTATATAATTACATAATGGGATAAGCTATGGTTTGGTTGATATAAGATGGAATAAACCATGGTTTGGTTGATATTATGGTTTTGTTGACCGATTGACTATGACTATGATTGATTGATTAACGATGAACTGACCCGGGATTAATCAACCAAACCATAGTTTGGTTGATTAGCATGGGATTCAACTATAGTTTGGTTGATTAACGAGGTTTAGTTGATCAAGTACCTATATAATTATATAATGGGATAAGCTGATCATCAGTTAGCTGATTACCAAGATGGTCAAGGAGGTTTGGTGAGAAAGTCACCATGTGTCTGATAGAAGAAGATTTTGGTAGTTTGGGAGATAGAAATTCGGTCACGATGGTTGTTGCATTCGTTGGTCTGTCAATAAGTGGTGGTGTCTTTCCAACTATCCAAACATGTTTTTCTTTAGAAGGTACTTCCGAAGTGAACACCATAGTGAGGAGGATCTTGGAGGCTCCTGGAGGTATCAATCTACTGACTCACCGGACACCCCATGACGACAACTAGCGAGGCTGCGATTCCCAAGGCACTGATTCGTTCACACACTGACGAGGCGATTACGCTCTGCTAAACTAACCTGGCAATGGAAATTCCACCATTCCATAGGTGGTTTGCCTATAAAAGATGGGTGATATTTAAGGCTCCAGGTTAGTTTCCCCAGAGAGTAGGGAAGATATCGGGGTAGTGGTAGATACAAGCTTTTGGTCCATCCTGGTGCGGATCACCACGCGCGCAAGCGTGGTGAGATTTGTGGTTGAAGAGATATATATACATATATATATATATTTATATATATATATATACATATACATGTATATACACGTATATACATGGATATACATGTATATGCAATACTGTGATGTTTTTTGACTTGACAACCTGTGATCACGACCAGTTCATCGCCACCCCTTACGGCCAAATAACAAAGTTGGCACTACAAATCAAAAAGCTAGATCTCCGTTCGAGATCAGCTGGCACTTTGGCTGGCCGATATTGACTTCCCAAGTTGACGTGATTTGCACGTGTGACACTATAAAATCATGTTTGCTGGAGATCCTCGTGACTTCTCCCCCCAAACTGATGGACCATACTTGTTCCAATGGCGGTGGTTCCTGCGGTGGTTCCTAGGACAGGAAGGCCCTAGGACCCAGGGGTTCCTGGGCTCCGGACCCACCACCACCAAACTGAAAACCACCGCCGCCACCACCTGGCCGTGGCTCCAACACATACGTCGACATGTGTGTAGCATATGCCCAGAAAATCATAGAAATTGCTACATCTTTGCATCGATTATCCATCGATCGATCTGTCTATGGATCTACATGCATCTCATGGTACTTGACAGACATTCTCCACCTTGTGCTCATAGATACGAGTCGGGGCAGCGTTTCCAAGCAGCGGAACACCCAGAGATTCCACCAAGAGTATTGGCAAAGAGTTGACCATCCCTGTTTGTGCGCTCTGGTCATCGCATGTGTACAGGCATCAGGGTACAGCATGTAGCGTTTTTTCTGCGCGTGCACACCTAATTCTCTTATATACCTATGTATACGCTCATGTTGACGTGCCTTTACCTATGGATAAACATGTGCATATCATAGGTATATGGTCCCAAATATATAAATATGTAAATATGTAAATATGTAAATATGTAAATATGGTACCATATATATATATGTATATGATATATATATATATATGTCACTATATGTTTAAATCTATGTGTGCACTTTCGTTTGTACTCTGTGCACGTACGTCAACATGTTCTTGCAAATGTACTGCCAGCTGCCAGGCACTACAAGTGCAGCTTCTTTGTCCCGAGTCATACCGGGTCCCCAAGATATGGCGATGTATGATAAGTTTTTTCATCAGTTCTCCAGCCGTACAGGTCTCCCAGTGTGCTGTTCTCCCCGGTTGGAAACATGTTTTTTGTTGGGGCTCAATTTCGGGACGATCCACAAGTTTCCAGCATGTGGGTGCCAACTTGGACGAAATCGACTCCCCGGCATTCCAAGAAACTGAATCACTTGAAGAAAACCATTCAGCCCCACACCCTTTCCCAAAAGTGGAGGTCCCAACTCCATCTTCAGTGCCCGAAAAATGACGGTTCAAAGTTTAAACTTCTTCCGCTGTCAACCCAAAGTTAAGGAAGCAACAAATAAGCAAGTGGGATAGTGACCATGGGATCAAGACCCTGCTCCTAAGATGAACATCCAAAAAATGAAGACCCACAACTAACATCTATCGACTGTGAATGTTGACTCAAAATCAAGAAAACCCCATCTATTCGTTGGTGACTACCCAACACACATACACGTAATGGTTACCGAGGTGGCATCCCCCATTAAAGATTATTAAATCATGGGCCTAGCACTTGAGCTCCGTGAACAAACCTTAATCATTGTCTGCAACTGATGGTTGGCGCGTGTACGTTACCAACGACAAATCTCACAGCTGTACAGAGTCCCCCAGATCTCCACTCAGATACGCTGTGAAACCACTTTGAGTCCTTTGGATATCCCCAGGTGTCACATCTTTTCTCGCGAGCTTCGCGTTCTCGCTGCATCCTCTGCATGTCACTTTGGCATTGCAGTTCCTGGGGTCGCTGCGGAATCCCTCATCAATGAATCAAGCTCCACAGCACCCTTGTTCCAGATCACTAGCTATCCCCTCATTCTATGAAAGTAGCGATCTCTGCAAATTTCAACTGTGCAGCACAGTTGCCACCCGTTGCACGAAGCGTAAGTGTAGCATCAGCTACACCTAGCTACCGTCACGTGAACAAAAGCGCAAGCGTACTGAGCCCATGTCCGTAAATTGAAACAACCAACAACCACCTCATTCAGACCAATGATGAACGACCAGATCTTTATGGATATCCCATTAGAATCCCGTCAACTGTAAGGCAGGGACCTTTTGGTTTTTCATTGTAGACCCTTAGAGGTAAGGGTATCAACTAGGAATCATTTCGAGACTCCAATGGTTTTCGTAATCAGAGTAATGATGACCATATGCGCTGATACCTATTCTCTGCCCTATGATTCGTTCACTGACTGATCCCATAGGACCATGGGCAGAGGAAGATGTCACCAACATTGGGATAACGGGCAACGACAAAACATCTCACCAAGGCGGCGCGGTTGGTGCGAACAGAAATGATGGTACAGTAAGGTCTTGTAGTATCAAACCATCACTGATGCACCATTCTTGATATGGAGGTGGGTCTTTAAAAAACGAGTAGCATTTCAATGTATTTCACATCCCAACAGTTGGACTGAATTGTTCATCCATGGGATGTGATCAGCTCGTGTAGCGATTTTAAGCAACAATCATGTACACTCACCACGGTGAGCACCACTATGAGCAACCGCTACCACAAACTTATTAATCCGTTGTTGTTAATGGCAGATCCATATAATATTGATAATTCTTATGTTTGATGGTAGATCACCACCTATGGAAAAGTTTGGGGTTGGTTTATTAAGAACCCCTTATTAAAGCAAATAATGTAAAATGAACCACCATGAACCGTCAATTGTGAACGGCAATAACAATAGTCGATAATGGTATCAAACAACTTAAACCACTAGCGGCTACCACAACCTTGACAATCCATGCGGTTGCTTCCTACAATGGGGGTTCCCTCAAATCGTCCAATATGAATCCTTTCAGTAATAAATCATCGGTGTTTTGGGTTCCTAATTTACGAAAACCCATGTGCCAAATACACCGAATACACCATGAACCATCATCAACCATAGACAATCATGATCAACCATCATCAAGCAAGAACCACTTACCAGCATGTAAAACGCACTCATGGCAATACCAACCATCAACCAGATATACTACGAACCACCAACCACCATCAACCACTATCAACCATCCTTCACGGTCAACCATCCTCATCCAACATGATTCACCACTATCAGCCATGATTATCCACCATCAAACCATCCATTTAAAATGGGCTAAGCGTCCAGCAACAATAAATGTGCCATAACTCACCATCATTTACACTCTCTAACAGAAAACAATCATTTAACCATCAGTTCATCATCACTTACATCTCAGTTCGCCAAAAATATTTAATCAACGATTCACCGCTATGAAACATTGATCAAGCGCCATTAAGTCTTAAATCTTCAGATTTTTTTTCCCTTAATCACTCCATTCACCATAATTTACCATTACACCTATTCGCCATCAATGGCGTTCACCATCATTTGTTATAGTTCACCATTCACCATTGATCCACCAAACTTTCACCCAAGAATTCGTCGCTATCAACCACTCACCATTTGATCCACCAAAGCCTTAGTAACCAAATTTTGACTAATCAACCACTGTTCATCATGGTTAATACACCAACCAGATTGTAAATTCACTGTTAACCAACCATTGACCGAATTTCAAACATCATTCACCATCATTCACCATCATTCACCACCATTCACCAACAATTTGGCTGTGGGTCAAAACCCTGTACCCCTGGTTCCCCACCATTAGTCATTGATTTCCTTATAGTTTGTTGGTTATTATCCACCATGAAATTGGTTGGCTAACTGCTTGACCCATAGCCATATGTAGCTGGTATATCCCCTATAATTCACCATCATTCACCATCATTCACCCCACCATTCACCAACAATTTGCCAATATTTCGACCCAGTTTCCACGGCCGCTTGATCTCCCGATTCTTGCGTCAGAAACCACTCCTCCGCAGGCGCCCCTCCGCGCAGGCCCACGTCGCTGATGCTACGATGTCGGAAGCTGACGCCTGCGGCCATGAAATCGATCAACAACGGTTGCTTTAAGGGGCTAAGGATGGGTGAATGATGGTACTTTGATGGCTTCAGGATGGCTCAATGGTAGCTGACTGATGGCTGATTGCTGGTTATAGGGTGGTTTGGATGGGTGAATGATGGTTGACTCTGTAGTCTATAGTGAGATCTTTCCGGGTTTTGAAATTTCACCATTCGAAACAACCCAAGTTGTCGCCATAAAACACAATCGTGCATAGTAACTTATCTTCCAAACATGTCTGCTGGATGACCAGTTTCGTTCTACAACGTGTTCCACCTAAGTTGTCTTATCACCTCCTGAAGCTGATAGAAATCACCCCAGCGAATTTGGGTAAACCAACGGTTCTAGCTGGAAAGCACCTGGACCCATCTATGACCAGCTCCCAATGATCACAAGCTCCAAGGCTGCCCGGTCCACCTGATCGTTTCTCGTAGTCCTCCACGGATCGCTGCTGCCCCAGATCGAAGGGACATGGATCAGCTGCTACACCTCCACCAGGCAGAGGCCAAGGCTCGCACTTCTCGTAGAAAAACGCCCCTGCCGCCAGCCCCAAGGGGTTCTGCTGCGAGAAACCCCAAAAATTTGTTCAGCTTGGGCTGTTGCGACGGATCCGAGATCAGCAGGTGGGAGGCGCCAAGGTTTGACCAAGAATTCGTCAGCAAGAAATGTGGGCAAATGGTTCACTCAAAAAAATACCTTTGATTGCACCTTACAACAATGAAAACCATGAAAACAAGCTGTTAGGATGCTTGCTCATTGCTCCCCCGTTTCTGGAAACAGAGTCTCAGACTTTGAAGCACCACATGATCGAGTTGACCCTGGGTACCCTCTGAAAACCCACCTATCCCGGGATCTAATCTTGGGATGTAGAAACTGGATCTCCCCGGGTTTACGAAGACATCGCCCTACCATTGACGTCTTCGGCACAACTGCTCAGCCCAACAGCACCTGGTCCAGAGCCCAGCATACCATGGAGCCGTCTGCGGGATCCACGGCAAAGGTCTTGATACAACTCCTGGGCGCTGCGGTTTACAGTGGTGATAGGGCAACCAGTTGCAAGGGACCGGGGCCCCCAAGATAGCGATTTGTTGGTTTATGACTAACTACTAGCTATGGCAGATATAACTACAGTTAAATGGCTTACAAGCCAAGTTGTGAAGGGCCTTTACCTTGTGTGAGTTATGATGAAGACCCTAGTTTCGAACTGCAACTAAGGTATCTACAATTATGATAACTAGGGCGAATAGCTAGGGATATACTACTTATGATTAAAAACAAAAACTGGTTTAGAACAGCATGGAACGTAGGTACCTTCCCCTAGAATATCTAGGGTAACTTAGAATACAGCTAAGGGTATTTAGGGTAACCTACAATACAGCTAACTACCGCTGGGGAAATTATGGTAGATAACTAGGAGTATTGTCACTTGTGATAAGTACAACTCTATATTTAGGTAAGTCATACGTACCACTCTGTAGCTCAACCCTTCACTGGACACTTGGTTCGTTCCTGTCGATCAAAACACACCAACTACTTCGGCCGTTCGGAGTCAGAAACAGCAATCATCAAAGCTAGATGTCTTCAGTGAAGTCTATCTTTAGGATATCTCAAGACCCAACAAATGCTGTGCAGATGCTGTGCCGTCGCCAAATCTCCCAGCTGCGCAGCTCCCCATGGTGCCTTCATATCTTCGGCGTAGACGCGTCGGTAGTCGCGCTGCCAGAGGTGGAAGACCAGGCCTTCGCAGGGACTGAAGAGGTCCCAGCCCTGGGTGAAGAAGCGCACCGTCATCAAGATCTCCTCCGTCAGGACGCCCCATGTGACGGTGTAGTTGCTATAGGTGACACAGTCATCCATGAAAAAACATGATTGCAACTGCAGGTGTCTATGGCTTTGTTTATTAGTTCTATGGATGGTCTGTCACTATAAATGGTTTATATTGGATCTTTATGGATGGTTTTTTATGGGTGTCATGACTGCATGCGACTGCAGGTGTCTATGTACATAAGTGTTTCTCAAAATTGTTAACCGCAAAAAATTGTTGGGGTTTTTACTTTTGGATGATTTTGGGGGGTCCCCCTATTTTGAGAAACACTCATGTATCTCCTTTATCTCATCTGATCTGATCTATCTGTTTATATGTGACGCAGCAATTTAGGTCATTCTTCTATGTATTATATTACGTCCCTACAACCTATCCTCAGATACATGGCTGTGAGTCAAAACCCCGTACCCCTGGTTCCCCCATCATTAACCATTGGTTTCCTTGTTATTGTTGGTTACTAGCCCCCATTAGTTGGTTGATTAAAATTGACCCATAGCCACATCTATAAATGTTCTATACAACTACTGATTGGCTCAAAATGACCATGGCTGCAGGTGGTGGAGCCCCCGGCCCCGGGACCCCCGGGACATGTCCCCGGCCGTCCTCTCCAAAGAAGAGCATCAGCAACCGCGGGTCGTAGGGCACTTCCCTGAAGCGGTCAGCTGGGCTCCGCTTGCGCCAGAAATTCCAAAGCTCTGAATGATAGGTTTAATTGTTGATTTATGAGGCTTTAATGGTTGATTTTATGAGGGTTTAATGAGTTTAATGGTTGATTAATCAAATTTAATGGTTGATTTGTTTAATTGATTAATTTATCAGGGTTCAATGGTTGATTAATCAAATTAATCAATCATGGTTTAGTGGTTGATTAATTCATAATGGTTGATTTAATGGTTATATGATCAATGGGAGGCTGGTGGCTGATAGTAACATTCGAAGAATCTAGTCATTGGATACCAATGTAGATCAAGATCAGATCTACGTACTCTGCATATCGGAAAACAAAAACGATGGTGTGCTTATCCAGATTAGGTGTTCTTAATGGAGAGATCAACATACACACAGAACATATATGTAAATAAATAGTAAGAAATACGTGTACAGATCCGCCCTTCCGCACCGGCACGCTTGAGTTCCATGTGCAACTTCCCTTGATTGACGGTCTTGATGCCAAACCTCCACGGAAACGAAAAATGTGTTTGGATCGAAAGTTGAAGGAATGTCTCACAAAAGGACCGCACAGCCTCAGTGCGAAAAAAATGCCTTGGGCCCCTCTACAATAATCGAGAAATTAGAGGCCTAGCCCAGTACATCCGAGGTCAAAGCTCAACCCCATCCTCTGGGAAATTCCAGGGGTAAATTCCTTGGGTAAGGTTAG
Source organism: Symbiodinium kawagutii (assembly GCA_009767595.1). NCBI lineage: Eukaryota > Dinophyceae > Suessiales > Symbiodiniaceae > Symbiodinium > Symbiodinium kawagutii. The sequence continues at coordinate 170,082 of VSDK01000496.1, read as the reverse complement.
ACCCTTCATTTTATAGATGCACAGACTGGAGCATAAAGAGTCTGCGTCCTGAGCTGCCTTCTACAAAATGGGGAAAATCTAAAGAAACAGATTTGACATTATTTAAATCTACGGGAAACTTGTCAAATGTTCGAACCGTAACCTTTGGTAGAAGCCCTGCGACTAACCAGAATATTGGGTCGCAAGAAATGGCAACAAAACCAACTTTGCAAAGCCTCCAAAATCAGTTTTACAGTATGCTTTTCTCCAAACAAGGAACCCAAGAACCTCGCCCTTTGCGGGATGCAGCAAAAAGCAGATTTCCTAACCTAGAAAATCGATGGGCACACAAGTTGCTAGCCACCATTTCTCTCCAGACAGACCCCCTACACCAGGGCTTAGACTCTCCAACAAGTCACCTGGTCATTTCCGAGGGGCATCAAACTTCATGCTTGTGTCGTAAGCATTCAACCAGACGAACTCACCATTGTTGGAGACCCTTCGCTGCCCCAACCCTAGTACTACCTACTGTGGATGGATCCACAGTAGTACTAGACAACTAGGGCCTTGGAACCTATCGCCAGTAGCTTTGTTCCGCCAGCCCCGATGCCTCAACAGTCGCGCTGAGCTGAAGGAGAAGTGCGCGCTCCAAAAGAAGCTTTCCCTTGGCTCATCCCAGTCCCTACGCAGGGATCGATAGCGGATGTTCAAAATGTCATGGGAATCGAAAAACGCCGCGCAGTTCAAACATCCTCACAGCGCTGGATGGGTGGGTTGCTGTTGAGGCCAAGCAGGCAAAAGGCGCATCTGATTGTTCCACAAAATATCCAAAACTACATCTCTTAAGAGATGTTTTTTCTAAATGTTTGCCTATGTTCTTCCCCGAGATATCAAATTCTATCCCCAAATCGCTGAGAAAAACAAAACCCAACATCTTTAGTCACCATGATCCGGTCCTGTCACATTTCTGGGCGCCATGTTGTAGGGCGTGCCACGTTCATAGGCCCTTCCGTAGCTGCACAGAATGGGCTTGGCAGACCTTGCCCGGCAGCTCCTCAACTGGCTGCGTGCCTTGCTGTCCCAGCCGCTAACGAAACGCATGTGACCTCGGTGGTCGTGGGTAGATGCGGGTAGACCTCTGGGTACTGGGGATATATCTATATGTATTTATTTATCTATTTATTTATTTATTCATTCATTTATTTATTTATATTGATGTATTTATCTATTTATTCATTTATCTATAAATATACTCATAAATTTGGATAAAAGTACAAATATAGTTAAAGATATAAATACAGAAACATATATACATATATACATGTTTTGATTTGCTTTGTATCTAAAACTATCTACAATTATAATGTGTTTACAAATTATGCCTATGTGGATTTGTTTGCATGCATATACATCCACATGCGGGCAGTTGTGTCAATGTGCACATATGTATATATATATATAAATACAGATATATGCAGATCATGTACGTGTGTCTGCTTGCATATGTAGGGGTATGATGGGGTATGTACATAGCACTTATATATCTTAACATATGCATTCATATATATATATATATATACATCATATTCACACATACCTGTGTATATAGATATATAATGTCTGCATGCACCATACATGTTGACAAAACAAGTACGCACATACCACCTGCTCTTAGAATTTAACAGAATCAAGAAAGCACCAACAAGAATGACATGTAAAAAAAAATCTCACCCACCATGGCGCCTCTCCTGGTTAGCTCCTAGCCTCATCCTCCCTTTAAAGGGACCCACCCGAACAGCTCCCAAGCCCGCCACATCCAGTGACTATCCAGCTGCAAGTAGAGCTCCTCCTGGTCCCAAAGGAGTTGCGCCAGATATCTGGCCCAGCAGGGGCCCCGCGCCTCCGAAGCTGCCAGCTGGAGGATGCGCAGGTGACCTCCATAGCACCGGGTGGCTCGCAAGGTGCTGCCGTTGGGAAGCTGGAAGGATGGCTCTGTCCTCACGGAGAAGGGGCGTTTCATCATGATGATACTGATGGTGTTGGTGATCATGAGGATCATGAGGAGGAGGAGGAGGTCTGTTGCTGCTGGTGGTGACGCTGGCGGTTGTAGTGGTGATGATGGTGGTGACAACCCGGAAATCTCACATTGGAAGTGTTCTTCCCGTTTCCAGCGGCTGTTGATTAAGAATTCGGGAGGGCCCTTGCCATCTTAGATTCCTGAGGGTGTTATTTGGCAGCTGAACCTTGACCAAGTGTCAGCACTTTAGGGCAAGGCGTCCCACCATTTCTAAAGAGAGCGAGACCCATGCCCTTCGGCCCTTCGATGTCTTGGCCCTCCGCTTAGTTTGGTGGGTCTTAATCCCAGAGTGTTCACCCGCCAGCCCTCCTACCTAACTCTGATTACCTGATAGGTACTTCCAGCATGACTCACAAACATCCCATCCGTAAAACAGGTAGTCTAATCCCCAAAATCACAATCCTGGGTCAAATTCCATGCTCTCCAGCAATCACTGCCGCAGTTGTCCCTCCTGCAGGTGTCGCTAGGATCCTCTGGCCAAAAGCTCTGCAACTCCTTGGGGATCTCAAGATCTTCTGCCTCGCCTGGCATACAATGACAATATGACATCTTTGCTGCTCATCATATGGATACATGAGATATTATCACTTACATTCAAACATAACATCACCTGTTCCAAGCACGATGAGTGGAATACGATCACCAAGCAATCCGGGTGATAGTTTGAAGATATGGATGACGTAGAGCTGTCTGCACGTTGCATTTGTTGCGCGATTCTATTTGCAAGTACTT
>VSDK01000496.1:157294-162294 GCA_009767595.1 Symbiodinium kawagutii | reverse complement strand
GTCAACATGTTACATCACAGAACGAAATAATACGCGCAACATGCGACATACACTTGCCTGGCTTCACTTCCGCAGGCGCGTGCGGAAGTGGGCCCCCTTCAGGCAGGCCGTTTCCACTTGAAACAAGACAGGACGCATGCCAATCCTTCTCAAGAAAAAACGGCAACAACAACAGCGAAGACAACAACACCAACACCAACACCAACAGCAACACCACCACCACCACCACAAAGAACAACAACAACAACAACAACAACAACAACAACAACAACAACAACAACAACAACGAACATCGGTAGGGAGTACCTCGTTACAATTGGGGCGCCAAGATGCGCCAAGTGTAGGCAAATCTCTGCACACCTGTGACGCTTCTCTGAGGGCTTTACGCCGAACCACCAGAGCCATCTGGAGTGGCAGCGATGACCTCGAAACAGCACCGACTGAAGACTGGACCTGTGACATTGGCGCCTGAGGGCTGATCCTGCTCTGACACGACTGCCTTAGCATTCACTGCTCGATGGCTTTTACGTTGGTCCCAGGCCTTACCAGGGAAGCAGGGAGCTGACCGTTTTTTCAAGGAAGGGTAACTTATCCTCAGCGCAAAGCTCTGAGGCGGCGAAGCTTTTCCTGCTTCGCCATCTCGGCTGCTGGCTTCGCCTGTGGATGAGCTGGTACATGTGACAGGCTCAGTGCTGCGTGCTGCAAACGATTCTGTCATGAGTGCCCGGCTGGAACTTGTCCCATGACCTGAGCATGTCATGTTATGTCATGCTTTCTGCCCGAAAGTTTATCAAGAATTCACTTGTCTGAGGCCAAACTGTTGTTGGTTCATGAGAATTCAAATTAGTGGGAACATGTGGGAGCTGCTCTCAGTCAGTCGAACTTGGCCCGCGTACGATTCGTGGAAAGGGCAAGTTGCCGGGCCCGGGCCAAATAGCAAGCTGTGTGGCGCATACGGTTTTTGCCATTCCATGCAAGCAAATTTGATCAGGCACATACTGTTTGAACTTGTTTAACAAGAAAATGAGGCCATGGAAATCTCATAAAATCTCAACACAAAGATCCGCAAAACAAGCATTCCAAAAATGAGTTTTCGATCACAAACATGGCACGTTCAGCCAGGGTCCGATTTTGTGTGGCCATGCACTGCCAACCCAATCAACTCATCCCACATGCCCCATTTGCAGCGATCTGAAGCGCCTCAAACACCAAGGAGGCCATTCCCACCTCGAAGCCATGCCCATGATTTCTGCTGAGATTTTTTTGGCTTGCAACAACAACAACACCAACAACAACGACAACGACAACGACAACGACAACGCTACTACTAGTACTACTACTACTACTACTACTACTACTACTACTACTACTACTACTACTACTACTACTACTACTACTACTACTACTACTACTACTACTACTACTACTACTACTACTACTACTGCAATCCGCTTCTACTACGATCCGCTTTCCTCTGCACTTGGGGATCATCAAAAGGGCCCAGCTGTGACGCTAAACCCCGATCCGCCAAAGGGCCAGCCTTGTTGAAAGCTAAACTGCGTTCGGCCGCCTCCTGAAGCCATGGTGAAGCTTTGCCGCTAGTAAACTCGGATCAAAAAACTCCGGATCTTAAGAATGGCTTAACGACCAAACACCCTAATGACTCATCATTGCTCGTGGGGACAGAAAAGGATCCATCATGGTCGCATGATTCACCCTGGGTTGATGAGCCACAAGGGTGGCCCCACTCCATGGCGGTGCCCGCCCAGTTCGACAAGATGAAGGGAACATAGCTAACCCCAATACAACCCAAAATTTCACCCTGAGAGCAAAGGTCACCACAACTGCCCAGCTCTCCAAAAAAGAGAAAATCATCACAGCTAGTGGATGAAACCATCGTCATCGCTCGCCGCTTTTTTTGAGCAGCAATTTGTTAAAACCACCAAGATCCAACAAAAAATTACAGTAAATATTGTTGATATTGATTAATGATCAGGTTGATTATGAGGGTTATACAGTTATACAATACAGGTTCATGACCACTACTGCTACCCCCAATCTTCATCACGATTCAGGGCTAAGTGTCCCCTCCATTCCGCTGTGAATCACACCTTAGCCCAGCTTCTCATCATCCAGCTATCCATCCGCTGCCAGCGCCACAATCATTGAGGGAGACATGGGTTGATAACAGCACAGTTCAACAATGCTTTAGAGTCATGATTATTTTGGGTTATTGTCAATACTAAACCAATTAATTATGGCTATGGTGTACGGCCATTTAGTCATGATTATAGTCATGGTTTCGTCAAGACAAAGTGCCGATTGACCGATTGGATCATTCGTTTGGCCCCTGCTTGCGTTCTCATTTTCGTCTGCGCGAGACGCGGCGCGAGAACTATCCTGCGTGGCGTAGTGGCGTAGGGAATCCGGAGCTGTAGATCTATGGGTCGAGCATGACATGTGCTACCTACACATTCCTACGGTACCCGCGGATACGCCGCATACGAGTATGCATGAATGTGCATGAGTAAACACATCTGCCATTTGCGTGTATGCTTGTATCTACGGGTACCTGTTGCATTTACGTGTATTTTTGAAATGTGCAATACAGGTCAACGTCTCTCGATTGCGATCCATTGTTTCTGTATGGTTCATGGTTCTGTGCCCATCTGATCCCTTCCCCCTGTCCGTTGCTTTCCATCAGCTGGAACTCAGAAAGGCCTTGCAGCTCAAAAACCGCACAAAACTGCATCATGAAGTATGAAAATGGAAGTGTCGCCTGCTTCAAAAATGTCCACTGTTCATGTCGGAGGATGACGTTGAGGAGCTAAATGGACCGGTTTTTTTGTCCTCACAACTTTCTTGGCAATTTCTTTCTGCGACAAATCCAACACCACAATCAGCCTCAAGCTTTGATGTCATAGCTTGGGTCAAGGCATGGTAGTGATCCCATCACTCAAAATGTCAAGCTCAAAAAACAATTCCCGCGTGGAAAAAAAATGACTGGGTCCTGTTAAACTCATGTTGTTTACCAATTAAGAGTTACTTCAGCTGCTCCAGATTGAGTCTCATGGCAGTGGGTCAAAACCCCGTACCCCTGGTTCCCCGATCATTAACCATTGTTTGCCTATTATTGTTGGTGATTATTCCCCATTAATTGGTTGGTTGATATTGACCCATAGCTTCATCATGTTTCATCTCCTCCCTGGTTGTGTAATGGCTGGAATACCGGCCCAACTCCGTCGCATCATGCGGTGGTCTCTTGTTTGATTACTCATGACAGTCACCCCATGGTAGCCAATAGCTAGAAAACACCAAGTCCCAACCAAGATGTGGTGGATCCTCAAAAATATAGTCGATTACCCACAAATCATCCAGTTTATTAAGCATGTATTGCAACAAACCATCCATATAACCAATCGCTAACCACTTGGCTTGGGAAACTATAGATTCTGACCACCATTCAACCATGGGCTTGCTGTAGCTATTTCGAACAGAGCAACCACCTTTCAATCATACCAACCTGTAGCTGAAACCTGCAATCATTGATGTAGCCAGCAATAGCTACTGTGGAACCCATCGCGTTTGTGGGGCCTCTTTCAGCTCCGCGAACTTCTTGAAGTTCCTAGGACCACCAGCTGGAACCCCCACAAATCAACCCATCCACTCAGCTCACATGGACATGCTCCAAGCTCTGGGTCACGACGCCCTCTCTTTCTGCCAGCCGTGGACATGCACGGATAGTTGTGTTAGTGTATCTTTTCTGGATATGCCAGTCATACTATACAGACACCACCCATATGATATGCATATACTGCATATACATAATTCATATAAGTACACTTGGGTCAAGTGAAGTTGCATTGCATTACATTACATTGCGTACATACATGTGTGTATATATATATATATATGTTTGGTATGTTCTAGAAATGACAACATATGATAACCACTTGGATACGAGGCAGCGCTAGTGGTAATGGACAAGATCCCGCACTTCTGAGGATAGTCAAAACCCTATTCAGACCTTGATGCAATAAACCGCCAACCCATGCGGGATTTGGACGATCGAGAATATCAGTGGAAACGAATCCATGAGTCTGCATCAATGGGGGTGGCTGCCATTGGGTAGGATGTTCTTGGACATATGTAGGCTTTGCATGCGGAAACTCAGTATAGACAGGCGGAGGCAAATACATACGTTGCATGGATAGATAGGCAAGCAGATGGATATATAGATATGCAAACAGATCCAAGGCAATGAATTGGACTAGATAATATCGGAGTTGAGTATAGATGAGATTGGATCACGATGGATCACGCGTAGCTTGAATTTCGATGACATCAGATCTGACTCATCACCACAACTACATCTGATGTGTGTATGAACAATTCACAACATGCTTTCCATAAGGAACCCATTTAGAACATTCTAGAGCCATGAAATAAGTCCATCTTCAGCTAATATCACCACCATCAGCCATCCTTTCACCTCATTCAACCATCACTTCACCAATCATTTGACCATTATCCAACCGTCATTCTTAACTCACCACCCTTCACGTAACGACTTCCATGGAAGCCAAGCACCAAGACTCAGATCAGTGTAGGCCACAGCCTCCTCCATGCTCAAAGCACTGCTCTGACTCAGCTCAGCAGTCACACCTGGGTGCGGCTGGACAGCGTCCCCAAGTGCCACGGAAGGTACGCATGGCCGTGGTCAGCGAAAAGAAGTGAATGTCTCAAAGAATACAGATATGTATATATCACAGATATCACATGTACACACATATGTGTGTGTGCGTAGATATGTACATATATATATATACATATATGTATGTTTTTATTCATTTCTAGGATGTGGGGGCCCCCCGGTGACACGTTAGTTTATGAAGCTGCGGAGCTATAGGTCCATCTACGTCATGTTCCTCATGATCAGCTGCGGCAAGTGGCCCCAGAAGGTCTCTCGCAGAGCTGCCAGCACCCGAATGGCCTGCTGA
>VSDK01000496.1:145850-157117 GCA_009767595.1 Symbiodinium kawagutii | reverse complement strand
CTGAACGCTTCCACTGCGCTGCTTCCAATTTCCACGCGGCAACTGTTGATGAGAATCCCCAAGGCAAACCAAGTGGCATGTGCTTGCAATCAACCAACCTATCTAGGAACCAATCAATCAACTTACCAACGAATCTACACAGGTGATAGGTTCTGACCACTGCACAACCATGCTTAGTCCTCGACGGTACACCTGGAACCACTGGCTGTACAGCGGTTGGTATTCCCATAAGCCCAACCTGCTACTGAAGCTGGCGACAATCAACAGGGGTAAGGCCATCGCTACATCCGCACAACGCGATGTCAACGAAGTGCCCCAAACCGTCGCCTTGGCCCAATCTGTGGGTCACTTCATGTGCTCCCAACATCCCAAGTTCTCCTGGATTTTTCTTGGGAAAAACCGGGACAGATCATTCAGCTGGGCTCACGGGTGACTCGGGTCCCTGCTGAAAAAGTGTGGGGTCCACTCACCACCCCATGTCCCCATCCACTGGTGCTATACCATCATCACACTGTGACCCAGGGCCGCCCCCCGCAGTTCGCGCCTTGAACTGCTGAAGTTCGAGTTCCGTGGTTTCACGATCCAGGTAGGCAGATAGCAAGGACTGCTCCTGACATGGGATGAATCCGTTGCTTGGTGACACAACAACGGTTCGTCAACGGGGACGACAGTCAACCAACAAGGCCATCACCACTGGGAGTGATCGTGAAGGTTGAAGGGTCACAGGTAACAGTCAAATCCAACAAGGGTCAGTTCATGACAGGTATATATCTGTTCACATCCCTGGCTGCGAGGACATGGAACTATCGCGACCTGGATGGTGGGCCCGGACTATGTGGTACTGGGAGGGGATCCAGGTGAATAAACCTGCCATATTCGAGTCGATAAATGACAACAACATCATGCATCATTACGCAAACACTAGTGCAGTGAACCATTACTTAAGCATCATGAACCCACAAGCCAAGTTACTCACCAATAACCATTAAATAGCAATCCTTAACCATCGTTAACCATCATTAAACATCATTAACCATCATTGGCCCCCAACCCCGGACGCTGTTGGGCTAGCCATCTCGCGGACCTTCTTATTGCTGCTGACACCAAGCTATGTCGATTTCAGAGACCCCAATCGACCAAAGTCTATGAGGATGTCTCGGGTGTTGCATTCCAAGCCTGCGTACATACGCGTATTCATCCGCATGTACAGTACATATAACATACCTGCACCTCTACATATACATATAAACATACACGACCATAAAACTTTTGGTGAAAGAACTATGCAAATATATGTATATGTTACATACATAATCATGTGCACAGTTGTCGTTGTTCTTCCTACTGTTTTCTTCACATTTGGGATCATTTGGGTATGCCTCTCTGAATGCCTCTATATGCACACAACCATGTATGTAGAAATATCAAAACAGCAACACCTTTTGCGCTTTTCTAGTCCATACTGAGTGCAGCCTGATTGTGTACGTGTGTCTGCATGTACGTTTAAAAAATCACCCAAAAACGTTTCCATGTACATCGTCAACATATACAAAGGCATGTAGGACTGGGAGCTTCTCCAACGTGAAAGCATACATGCATCTGCATGCACTCTCTGTATTTGAAAAGAGTAGGCACACAGTCCTACATCCTGAGTATTGTTCATTACATCATTTTTTGGTTGTCTGAATTATGATTAATCTTGGTTGTGTTTGCAAACGCTATCGTGGATACTTAACCCCATCTTTCCTCTTTCAAGACTTTCATCATGCGCACTGTTTTGAAGACAAGACTGCAAAGAATTCTGTACAAACTAAAGTAGTTGGTGACTGGGGAGGCCATAGCAACAGCAAGGCTATGGTCACTTGCAACTCTAAACTACTATGTATCTGCCAACTAACTACTAAGTAAATAAACAATCACTATCAATAGTTTGGTTCCTATACAAATTACTAACGAACACTAGCCAATAGCAAAAATTCTCTCTCAATTTGTGAGTGAGGTTTCTCCATCTTGCCCCCTCCAAAGCATCCGTCCTCTCTTGCTGTCAGACTGCAGCCCATCGCCAAAACCGCCAAATCCTGTGATGCCCATGGGCAGATTCCACCAGTGCGCGAAACAGGTCTACATTTGGTGTGTGTGTGTGTGTGTACGATTCACCAATCAACCACCAAGCAACCCTTTGGCTTTGTCCAAACATGGTATACCAAATACCCAGCCAGACAGCAAACAAGAAGTACTAAGAGGTATCATTCACATGTCCCTATTTGGTCAATTTTTTCCATGTGCTTGAGCAGTGGGGAGGGGAAACCCTTGTATTTTCCTGATCTTAAACTAGTTGATCAATGGATATTCCCACACAAACGAATCAGAACGAACGCTTACATGCTAGTAGTTAACAAATAACCAAGGTTTACTTAGGCTTACTTAGGTTTTCTAGTGATATCATATTATATCATTGCTGTAACCCTAAATTCACCATCATTCCCAGCACAGTAGCATCAACGCTGGCACCCCCCGCCAGGGTCCATGAGAGGCTGTCCCGGCGCCGAATATTCAAAGTCGACCAGCAGAATGGAGCCATCGTTCCTGGACAACCACAACGTGCCGCGCTAGAAATGGTTGAGTGTTTGTTCCAGCAGCTGTGCTGCGTCTGCCCTTTTTCGCGCAAAAAGGGGACTGTGAGAGCGATTTGTGTTTTTGTTTCTGGGAAAATATGCCCGCTCATGGTGCTTTCAACCACCATTTAACCAGGATTAAGGGAACATTTAGTGCAAATGGTTCATGGCTGAAAGCCCTATGATTGGTGGTTAAAGTCCAAGGGCTCCAATTTCGACTTTCCCATCGCCCACTGAATGAAATGAAGCAATGAATCCTATGAAGTCAACACGGGTGGATCATTGAAGACACCAACAAAATGATGCAACACATTTGATGTGAAGTCACGAATAAATTCGATACCAACGACCCTGACGTTGACATTGTGACAGTCACCATGAAATTGAAAAAGCGACGGTAACAGTCGTCTTCATGTTCCTGTAATGATATTCACAGATTGATAGGATACCAATATCGGTGGTCAAAATGATAACACCAATGGTAAGAAGTAGTATCATGTTCAGTTAGCTATTTCTTTTGGTTGATGACTGTGATACTAAGAAGTGATTCAGCCAATGATAAGCTGCAGTGTTGGTGCCCAGTTGGGACCGCACCTGCATCAACTGCTGGGACGGCCAAAAGTCTCAGTGGAGATAAATTGTTTGAGGACGGAATTCTCAGCTGAGAACAAGAATGTTCAGAAAGATATTGCAGAGAAAAAGACATCGCAGTAAGAACAAATTCTCGGAGGATAAAAAAGATCATGTCAAGAATATGTGTTTTTTCCGTGGAGAAAAATCATGACGTCAAGAACAAAATTGTCCGTGGAAAAAATCATTAGTTCAAGGACAAACTTCTCGTAGAAAAATCATGCCAAGGCTTCCGAATTCCGCGTCTTTCAGGAGGGTGTTTTTAGTTGATGTTTTTCATGGCACAATTGCCCACGCAATGTTGGGTGTCAATGCTTCATGATCCGAGTCGGGTTTTAATCTTCAGGCTTCCGCATCATTGAGGGATTCTTCAAAAATGATACTTTACAGGCTTATACCGTGGAAGTTGCCCTTGCCCCATCTCTACCTTAGCCAAATCCCCTGACCGCACCTTTCGTGGTTGCCATGACAAGGTCCACCAGTGGTGGAACCCCCCAGCCATCGTGCAGACCAGATTCTTCAGGACCAAGTTATCTGCCAGCAGATCGAAGTGACAGAACTTGTTGGGTCCCATGGGTCCTCAGCGGCGGGGCGGGTCGGTCGACGGCTTGTTGGGTCCCATGGGTCCTCAGCGGCGGGCTGAGTCGGTCGACGGCTAGAAACGGCACCTGACACATACAAGCAGCTTCCGCGAGTTGTACCCTCGTTACAAACCTATACAAGTGATGTGACCTTGATTGACCTTGTTTATATGGCATAGTTCACTGTTTATATGGCATAGTGCACCCAACAGCTATGCTGTGGTGACAACTCAACTCATGAATGGTAGGGGCCGCTTGTACCAAGGCATGCCACCAACTGGGTCACTTTGGTACAGCCCAGCGCCTGCAGCATGGTTCAGCTGCGCAATGAGTTCACGCAATCCTGGCAGCAGAGGCAGCCTGGAATACTTCTCCTCCTGGCCGTGGCGGAGCCACGGAAGGAGCACGGTACCATGGACAGAAGGGTACAGAAGAACCCCTAGCAGCTGAGTTGATTGGGGTGTAAGCCAATTAATGACGGTTGAATCTACCATGAGTGGTACTTACCCTGGTTATAGCTTGAGCTAGCTAGCAGGAGCGTAGTGAATAAACCGAAGTTGGAGCTGGTGAAAAGGGCTCAACTTGTAGGGATTTTGCAGCAACTGCACTAGCCACCATGGCTCACCAGTCACTGGCTGGATGCTTCATCGAAATTCTTACACAAAATACCCAACATCCAACAGGAAGATTCAAAGTTTTTGATATGAAAGAGATCGGAAGCTGCCACCTGCATTTCTAAGGATGCGAGAACTGCCACCGGTGAAAGACAACCACTTGGGCATGGCAACCTTCAAGCAACCAACTCACCAAGATGGAAGGCTCCTCAGCATATCGGAGCCACTTCTCCAGATGAGGTCCGCCCCATCCAACTGCTCCTATCTGTGTCAGAAATGCCTCAGCTCCGGCGTCAGGTTCGATCAGTTTCCAGGAGCGAAAATCGCGACCAAAGCGCTGGAGTAGCAACACTGGCGGCGTAGTGGTACCATTATTCACATGGACAGGTAGTTTGGTTGTGTCAATAGTTGCCGGTATAAACCATCATTAATCACGATTGCCATCCATATCAACCAATATCAACTAGCATCACCATTAATCAGGTGATGATGTGGTCTTGTTATTTCATGTCTAGTGCAATTAATGCAATGATCGTCATTGCCACCATCATTCAGCATATTGTTACAATTGTTTACCATATCACCGTTATTGGCCATCATCATTCAGCACTGCTGATCGCGATATAACCACTCCGTTAACCATCATCAATTACCCATGAACCAACCGTTATGAACGGTATTAGCATTATTGATCCCACATTCACCATTACTCAACCATTGTCGACCGTTACTCTCAGCCATGATTAATCATCATCGATCATCAGCTGACCATCAGTTAACCACTACAGCAATCATGTTCCTATTCACCCTTGCTCAACCATCATCGAATCTGTATTAAGCCATTATTGCCAACCATTGTCAACCGTCGTCAAACCATTTATAAGCAGTGAATTAGCAACTATCACAAACCATTTGTCAACCATCAATCAACCATTTTTCAACCATCAATCGACCATCTATCACTCACCATCATTCACCAGCTGAACATATATTTATGATTAATTATATAACCAAATCTCAACCGTCGTTCAACCATGAATTCAAGACCATTCATTAACCATCATAAACCAAATATCATTCATTGTCAACCATCACTGAACCATCATCCATGAATTGACCATCACTCAACCAGCATAAACCATCACTTAACCATCAACCATGAAATTCACTTAACCATCACTTAACCATCATCAATCATCATCAATGATCATTCAACCATCAGAAACTATGACTCACCATGACTCAACTCCTCACCTTCCACGACACCCTGCGCCTCCAACTCATCGGGCACAACGACGTCGTGCAAGGCGCGCAAGGTGCGCCCCACGCTGCGCAGCAGCTTGGAGGATGGGCCCTCGCCACCGGCCTCGTGGAGATCCGCCTGGGAGATCCATGGGGTGATGCCTTGAGCTTGGTGAATGATGATTTAATGTTGCTGAGTAAGAGGGGATCGATGGATCCATTTTTCGAGGGTTCTTTCATGGTTATTCATAGCAAATTCATGGTTGTAAGAGGGGATTATGATGGTTTACAATGGTCCATGTCCAAGTCGACCATTCGACCATTTGGTTCGGCCACTGCTGGTAGCTCCAAGCCGCGCTTTTTGGGGGCCGCTCCTGGCCTCGCTCCCCCTTTAAAGGCCATGGGCCCTCCTGCCTCCGTCAAAGCTCGTGAGCCTTCGACGAAATCCACCTCACCGCGGCTGGTGCAGAACTCTATGTGGATTATAAGGGGCTTTAACAGTCAATATTGGGGGATATTAAGTAAGCATAGCCAACATGATGAACAATACAGGTTTCTTAGAAGGTTGATAGGGGGTTATAACTTATAATCATTCATGATGGTTAATGATGCGGGGTAATCACCAAAAATAATGGCTAAACAACTATATACGAATTGGTTGTTTCTCAGAAAAGGAAAACCAAAAAATGTTTTGTGAATGGTTTATTATTAATGGTCAGTAAACTTGATGATTTGGGGGCACCCCCATTAAAAAAAAAACACCATGCGTGCATGGCAAAAATCGAATCATCATGGCGGGGCTGGTTCAGGGAGATGCACGCTGGACCCAAGGATCCCCAAGATCCCTGGTCATCATGTCAAGGAATTTGAACATGACAGCCACGAAGCAACCAACCAGGGAAATGTTGGTGTCTGATCCCCAGAACCAGAAATAACAGTCTTGTTGATCCCAAGAAATGCGAACATGACGTTCTGAAGCCTTATCCAACGAGACAGCCAGCAAACCATGTCAACTCGAAAAAGCGGACCAGGAGGAGTCGAGGGCTCAAATCAAGTGCTTGAACCACAACATAGATCATCACATGCTACGCCACACCCATTGGGCAACAGGTCCAAATGCAGCTTGATGCGAAAGCGGGCACTTACATCAGGTCTATCACGATTGGCTGAGAATACTAAGGCGGCCATTTTCCAAGTAAAATTACCAAGGGTAAATATCAGTGTAAACAAGCGAAATGAATATCAATATAAGAAATAACAATACCGTCAAAGAAATTCACATAATACCGACACAAATCAAAGATGGGGTATCTTGGCGAGCGCGGTGCTGCAAACACAAAGATTCGTAGGAGAATGCAACGGTGCGCAAATCATTGGTGAGTAGCCGCTGGCTCAACCGATTTGCAACTGATGAACTCTTCTTGGATCAACTCAATCGTAGGCCATGGGGGTGAGTACCAGAAACCAACAAGCCCATGAGTTGTTCAACGCTAAGAGTTGCTCAAGCAGTTGTAAGTTAATCAAGCTATGCAGTTGACAAACTATGTTTCAACCAAGATTGAGGAACATATTCATCTGTAGCTGCTCAATCTATTTCAAGCTACAATTGTTCAAGCTATATCGTTGACTTTCTACCCGTTGGCTTCATGCCAGCAGTGCCGCCGAGAAGCCACCATGACATCCGTTTCCGTATGCCTGGCACCGCTGAAAAACCACTGGCTTCAGCTTTGAAACGGGGAACATTTGGGAGTCGGAGTCCATCGGCGACGTCGAGTCGAAGGACCTAAGACTTCTTCATCTCTTTGATTAGGATATTGGTGGGTTCTCAATAGAGGGGTACCCCCAAGATGGTTGGCTGACTTCTAAAAACCGATTCCCCTATCTTGAGAAACCACGATATGGAGCATAGGATAATCGGATAATCAATGCTTGTTTCTTTCAAGGTCCTAGTAAGTCCTAGTATGAAATTCATGTCGATCAGTTCCAGACTCCCGGGTCCCTGTTGACTTTGAAATCGACGCGTTGCACGCTTGCTAGCACAGTGTAACCCTGCCCCCCGCAACCCAACCAACCCTATAGCATCACAAACTGTCACCACAACTGTCATGCCTCTGAAGGGACACCTCAACGACACAAATCGCTGATTATTGAACCCATTGAAACCCCTTCTATTTCGGGAATCCGTGCCATGTATCCATGGTTCCTTAGCGGGCACCTGCTACAGAATTGGGTCCCCTTTCAACTAAATAGGCTTCCAAGGCTGAAGTGGCACACCCCCTGAACCACCGAGCCCATGGCACATCTCAACCCACGGGTGCGCCTGACGGCAGGGCCGATTCCTGCACCTTCAGCAGCACGGGCCGCTGCCTGAAGCCACTGGCCAGTCCCCATGGTGGTTGATGGTTGTTGGTTGCAGTGTTGGGATTACAGAAAAAAACTGGGTCATCCCCAAAGGTGTACAGGTTAGCTTCCTGCAAAAAAGTCCTGGTCCAAAGCATCGTCCTTGAAATGTTGGCGAAAGTCTAGATGTAAAATAAGATAACTTATATAGATTTGGAGCAGGTTCCAACTGCAAATTCGCAAACACCTTTGCCAAGGGATCTGATCGAGAGATCTGCCAGGTTTTGACAGGTGTCACTGAAGCCTAGATGCTGAAAATGTGATCCCCAAAAGATCAATGTGCTCTTTAAAAAATCAAGCTGAAAAATCACGTCCAATGAAAATTTGACGATAGAAATCAAAAAAAAGATCTGAGGATAAAAATCCCAAAAATGCTGGTTACAGATCCTGTCCCACGAATTCGACGGCAACAGGGCACCACTGGGTCAGTCTGAGCGCCTGTTCCCGCGCGCGGCTGACTCCATAGTAAGGCAGATCCGCGCCCATGCGCACGAAGAAGCGGCCAGCGCCTGCCTCCACCTGGGCGGGTCACCGGTGGTTCAGCTTTCCCCGCTGCCTAGTTCTACTGGGGAAGCTGCTGGCGACCAGCTGGGGCTGCTGTTGAAAGCTGCTGCACCAATTTTCTCTGGTTGTACCATGGTATCTCAGCAGCTGTAGCAAATCCCAAGTCTAAAAACGGCTATACTTTGGTGGAATATCAGCTAGAAGTCAGCTTTGTTGGTGCTGTCGGCTGGTTCTTGGGTTGCCCCGAGCATCGAAATGTTGATGGAAAGAATGGTTGCGATATGCCAGTGATTGATAGACGCGACGCGAATGCTTCGCTCTTGGGATGGGTACATCGCCAGGAAGGATTTTCCCGGAGGGTTCCATCGCCAAAAACCATTGACGCCATGTGGAAACCCCGGTGGGATCATTCACTGGACGTGTGATCTCTAAAAGGTGACATGAAAACTGCATGCGAATCATTTGCAGAATTCTATGCACGTCAAAAATTCCCAAGTACATGTGCCACATGTGCATGCAATACGAGTGATCCAACACAGTCATCTGGCGGTGGGTCAAAACCCTGTACCCCTGGTTCCCCTATCAGCCCCATCATTAACCATTGTTTTCCCTATGATTGTTGGTTAAAACCCCCTATTATTGGTTGGTTAACTGCGTGACCCATAGCCATCTCTCCGAAACGACCAACAACTCCTCATGCTGCGACCATCGCAGTCTCCAGGTCACAATGAAGTTCTGATTGGTTCGACCCTCGCCCAACTGCAACTCATCCACCAGCTCTTTCAAAGGCCGTACCGACACCTGGGTCGTCAACGGGGGTGACACAAACACAACGGTGCTGTTCCAACAAGGAACCAGGAGTTACTAATCAAACACCTGGTGTTCAACAGCAACTTGGGGAAAATCAGCTATGGCTTGATTGGTGATTTGCAATTGGTTCCTTTGTAATGGTAGTTCCCTCACGCAACTGGGCTGATGAGTCACTTCGCATCTCCTGAGGAACATCAACTATGTGTCGATAGAGTCCCAAGAAAGCAGGTCATTCGGGACTGGTGCAAGTCAGATGATGTGGCGAAATGCCGCCAAGATGAAAGCTCGGTTTTGTCTATGACCAGTAGGTATTTGGTGGCCCTCGGATAAAATCATGTCGAAAATAGTTGAAGGGTGAAAGTGAGAACTGTAATCGAACCTCATCACACTTTGGTCCGAAAAGAGAAGAGTGTTTAAAACACTATGCTACTTTCATAATCATAGTATTATATATGATCATGTCGAAAATATTATTGAGGATGGTGCTGATAACGGTGATGATAATGGTCCTGTCTTCGAACAACACATCCCCCGCATCTGCCCTTGCTCATGTTCATCCCCAGGAGGCCGCCTCCTTTCCATCCCAGCATGGTAGGGACTTCACTCGCTCCATGGCAGTCACGTACCCATCAGCGCTTGGCGTTCGTTAGCGGAAGCTGCTGCCTTGCAGATTAACAAGTGAGCACATCTTAGAGATTTATATATATATATTACTACTATCAATCATTATTAACGAATTGTAGCCATCGGCTGTCCAAAGGCTTGTAGCCATGATTGCTACTGGGGTAAAACCCCAACAAAACCATGTTGAATAACCACTTATGCACTGGGGCATCGCAGAGTCGAAAACTCCTAACTCCAATGTGGTGTCATGATGAGTCATGATTAGTAGTGGTTAAACCATGATTTATATAAAATTATATTGGCTAGTAATGATTACAGTACTAAATAGATATTGATAGTGGTTAGTTAACAATGATAAACAATGGTTAATCAATGATGATGGGAGTACCAAATACTGTAGATATTATATTTCACAATTGATAATGTAGTGGTTAACACTTCTTGATAATTAGTGGTTAGTAAATCACCATCAACAATTGTTAATTAACCACTATCACTACAAACAATAGTGGTTAATTAATAATTGTTAATTAACCACTATTGATAATTAGTGGTTACCAAATCACCATTAGTACAATTATTACCACTTCGTAATAGTGGTTTGTAAATTGCCGTGCAAAACGTGGTGCCAAATGCCGTGTTCCACCCATGTGGTCGTGAGCCGAACGTGACTCAAAAGCTGGGCGCAGCAGTGCAGACACGGCAGAGGTCAGCCGGGCCTTCCTTCCCGCTGTTGGGAACAGCTGCTGGGAGGTTCATCGATTTGTTGGGATGGTGATGACCCTTTCTCAAGACATCTTTCGCAAAACTGGATAGGCAGACTTTTTATAAAAGCCTTGAGTTTCGTTCACCTTCGGGATTTTCTTGCCTATGACAGGCATATATGCTCTCAACAGACCTGAGATCCCTGTGGTTTAGCAAATCTCAAGATGACTGTCTTGGTGGTGTACCACCACGGTCAGCTGTCACGAATGGTGCCGGCAGAAACTGTGCCACCCCATGGGTGCACCTCCACCACCTCCGAAGAATGCCCGGAACCTGGGTCAAAACAGGAAGAAAACAAGATGAAGCCCACGAACCCGAATGCTCACACTCTTGGTCGGATTCTCTTGGTACGAAACTCTTGGTGGGACACTCTTGGTGAGACACTCTTGGTAAGACACTCTTGGTGAGACACTCTTTGCAAGACACTCTTGGTGAGACACTCTTGGTGGGACACTCTTGGGAAGACACTCTTGGTGAGACAC
>VSDK01000496.1:110582-135412 GCA_009767595.1 Symbiodinium kawagutii | reverse complement strand
TACATCATCGATCTAGGCAGAGTCCTGATGTCTCCGGAAATTCATCACGGCCCATCGCTGGAGCATTGACATCGATACCGGTATGGATCACCAGATAGACCAAAACGTGGATTGGTGAACATCCCAACAAGGTACCTTCTTTGGTTGGAGCACAAGGGTACCCAGGCATATGTCCGGAGTATCAAACACAACTGTTCTGCACTTGTCATAATGAACAAGTCCGGCAGCTCGTCTGTGTACAATTTCTAGACAATATTGTTGAACAATTGAATTAAAAAGGAACTCTAGCAAAATTAGTCACACGTGCATCATATCATCTGTAAAATCCGGGCGCTCTCCAACATTGCACTAAATCAAGAGAGTATCTATGTGACACTCATCAGTGTGAGGATTCACAATGTTTCTGCTATCGACACTTGTGTCATTATTGAGTGCTACCACTTTTCCCGTTTGCTACTGGAAACGCATCTTTGTGAACAATAAAGGTATGTGGATGTATGTGGTATGTACTGGACACTGAACATTGAAGCATCAAAGACAAGAGCCTCTGAGCAGTGTAAACTACGAAGCGATCAAAAAGGGAAACTCCACGGACTCCCATCGATCCTCCATTGACCAACTATTTGACTTTCCATGTTCATCATCGAAAATTCCCAAAGAAATCATCAGTTGCTAGACTTTCCATTTCCAATCAAAGGTGGTCAATGATAGGCGGTCAAAAATTTCAATCAGTTACTAAACTATTCATTTCCACTGAAATGAAATCAAAAGAATTCGTGATGAAACCAGATGTTTCATTTCAGTTTCTAAACTCTTCACTTCCATCAAAACCAGATGTTTCATTTCAGTTGAGTTACTCAACTCTTCACTTCCATCCAGTTACTAAACTGTTCATTTCCATCCAGTTACTAAACTGTTCATTTCCATCACCCAAAGAATTTCCTTCCCAAAGAAATCACTGAGCCTCCACTGAGCTGACTGCCGCCAGCAGGAGCAACAGCCGCAGCCAGGTATGGCAGCCCATCGGGGCGTTCGGCCCCTGGCAGAGCAACGACGACAAACGACGGCGAAACGACAGCAATGGCAACCATGGTGGTGCTTACTTGACTGGTTATACACATGACGGTTGAATGATGTTTGGATGATGGTTTGATGATGGTTAAATGATGGTTGGATGATGGTCTACGGATGGTTTAATGATGGCAAATGGTGGCTGAATGATGGTCTCAGGATGCCTTGATGATGTCTGAATAACGATACATGGTGGCGGTTAATGATAAACACTGGTGGTTGATGGCAGATCCATTGCAAAAATTTCACCAGCTTCCAGACTCGACTTTCGAACCTGTCGCGGAGACCCATAGCTCATCACGACAGCCGTGTCCACTTCAGAAATACTGTAATTTGCAAGGCCCGATGGTTGTTGTTGTCAAGTTGGGTACACAAATTCATTGGAGCCAAAGGTTCAATCCACTGATTGCATCATCCTTTGAGGAGGTCAATACCTGCCATGGCAAACCTTGCAGTTAAGCCCTGGAGGGGCCTCGGTTTCAAGTCTTTATCATTGGTGAAAAAGTTTCTTATGTTATACCAACAACTCAATTATGTTGCTCCATGTTGCTGCCAGCAGTGTGTACAGAAGCACTGGTTGGTTTCGAAGTAGACTACGACGCGCGGGCGTCTGGCATTCATCTCTCGAGCAAAAAGCTGCAGAAAAATTCATGGCAGCTTGAGAGGCCATTGAGGTTCTGAAATGTTTGTAGACAGTGCACCCAATAGAGGCTGTGCAGGGAGACTTCACCATGGCTGCACCAAGGTAGCTGGACTAAGCCCTAGAAACCATGGTGATTGTCACCAGTAAGTGGGGTGCACATCCAGGTAGTTGTCACCCAAATGAAGCCCAACCTGGACTGATGATGGGAAATCAACACATCATCGATCCCATCGAAGGAATTCCAGGACTTGTTGCCCAATGGATGATGCTGTGTCAACAAATTTCCTCGGCCATGTTCATCCCAATGCTCCAGTGATACCGTTCAGAGCACCATAGGTCGCATTCGCACCATGCGCGCATTGGTTCGTGGCATGTCTTGGCGGCTTCCCAGGGACTTTCAAATCCCAGGGTGGTTCCGTTGATCCCATTCTGGCTTCGGTGATGGTTGCGAAAACCTGTGGAATCCACCATTGTTTGCTGCAAAAACCTGTGGAATGCGCCATTTTTGGTTGCGAAAACCTGTGGAATCCCCGAATGTTTCTTCCAAAAAGAATTCCATACCGCTAAAAGAAAACATCCTGTGCTTCGATGGTTGTACTCCCAAAGTTTGCCTCCCATCTCACGGGTATTCCCAAGCATAAAGCACACTTGAGAAACCACCTAACTGGTTGCTAGACATAACTTTTCCAAAAAAAATGCGGATCAACTAGATTACCAGCCAACATCATGAGATTTCAACGTCCGAGCTTCCCGAGCTACTTTTTTTGGTTATGGCGAGCGTTCGGAATCCCATCGCTGGGGCGTATTACTTCCCGTCCGCCATTTCACCTGGGCTGAAGCACAGTGTGACCAGCACTACACACTTGGGAGGTGTGACAATCCATTGGCATTTGACACAACTGTATGGCTATGACGTGCTACGGCAACCATCAAACTGACCAACCAACCTGGCCGGGATCTCAAGCTGATGGGATGAAAATCTTGGCCGCCCCCAGTGGCTCCCTGTAGCATCGACCAACAAGAGACAAGGGCGCCCAAGTTACGAAGTCATCAGCTGTTCGACCTCCGTTGACTTGAGTGGTTATACTTGTCACACTCACCAGGGTAGCTCCAGGGACTTCTCAACCCCAGTAGTCTAGTGGCCTATAGCCCCTAATAGCAATGGCTGGTCGGTTTTCAACTATGTTGATTACCCCCTGATTAATCACCGACCCCAACCATCATGGTTAGTACTCATCGTCATTGCTAAGCATGAAGCATCAAGCTTGATGATCTCCAACCATAACCAACTGTTGATTGCCCCATGATGAATAACCATCAACCATATCGGTTGCTTACCATCCTCTATCATCAAGCTCGATCACCCTCTGGTAAACTTATCTGGCACTGGAAATTCACCACCATTTAGAGTTGATTTCCTAAGGTAGTCATTGTTCACCATTCACCATCCATGACCAACTATCATCCATACTAGTTGGTTAGCATCCCCTACTATCAAACATCATTATATAGTCATCTGGTTGGTGGTTTCATCCCCTGTGAAAAATATTAGTCAACCAACCAGTTGCTAATAACTACTAGGGAAAATAAAAAAATGTTTAAAACCACCAACCCGTTAGTCATTGCTCACCATTCACCAACCATGATCGCTTGCCCTGAACCCTCCCCCGAGGCACCGCAGCACCACCGTGTTCCCCCACTGTCCACCACAGCCACCGTCGGCGGCACCGTGGTCTGTCGCTTCGCTTGGGGCTCCTTTCCGGAGAGGAGGGCAGTGTGGCGAATTGAGGAACAAGCAAACCAATGTGGCTAATAATGGTTCACAATGGTTTTTGGTCTTTGCAAATGTGAGGGCCATTCAACGGCTAATGGTTCATAGTCCTTAATGATTGATAAACATGGTTCATCATGGTTCCTCATGATTAGAATGGCTTCCAATGGTTCGTATTGGTTCGTGATATTTTTCTTTAATGATCGATGATAATGGTTCATCATGATTAATGATTGATAGTAGTGGATAAAAACCCAACTAATGAGCAATATAGGTGATAAACCAGTATAGACGAGTAACAACCCATGGTCAGTGTATACCAGTGGTTCAGGACTGGTGGCCAATAACTCATGCTTAGTGATGATGGATGATTGATGATGGGGGATAGTAACCAAACTAAGAATGGGTAGATTAGTGGATGGAATAACCATATATATATATATATACAGCCAGACTGGTGGGAGATCCAGCCCTTATTCAACCATCATCAGCTTAGCCATCAACAGGTGGTGATTTGTCATCAAGTGTAAGGGATACTATGTTAATGACATAGCTATGGATCTCCCATGAACATCACATAGCTATGGATGCGATGTGGGTCACCGCACCGCTACAACCAAGAAATGCTGAACAACATTGGCGCACATCGGTGAACATCCCCGACGCAAGGTGGCGAATCAATTGACCTCAACCAGTATCAGCCAGAACTATTCACCAACATGATTATTGACCAACATTGTTAATTAACCATGATATTTACCATCATATCATTAAGCATCATGTATATTAACCAACATTGTCAACCATCATGTTGGTAACGAACCAATAACTATCAATAATCGATTATTGTTGGTAATTGATCGACATTGTTAACCATCATATTGTTGGTGAACCAATAGCTATCAATTGATAATATGTTGGTAACCATTGGTAATGACTAGCCAACATTATCACTAACCAACATCGTTGACCATGATATTCACCATCATGATAAGTATTAACCATCAAATATCCGCCGGCCCCTGTAATGCCAACCATGGCAGGGGCGGCGAATGGGATCGCCGTAGGCGTGGACGTGGACCTGACCTTGGCTTTGGCGTGGCATCTACAGGGCCAAGACCATGGCCGCAAGTATCACCCGTTCGACGCAAGCCCTGGGAACGCACAGCAGCAAGCCAATGCCATACCAAGGCCAACAGCAAGTCTTTTTAGCCCTTCATTAGCCGTTCCCAAGGGACGCAAACAGCAGGCTAAGGCTACGAACGCACAGCAACAAGCCAATGCCACACCAAGGCCGACAACCCATACTAAGCCGATATCAAATCTTTTTAGGGGGTTCAACCGTTGCGTTTGCCCGGCCGGAAACCATTCATGAGCCGGTCCCAAGGCACGCAAACAGCAGGCTAAGGCTACGGCAACAGCCCTCGGAACGCACAGCAGGAAGCCAATGCCATACCAAGGCCGACAACCCATACTAAAGCCGATAGCAACTCTTTTTAAGGGGTTCAGCCCTTGCGTTTGCCCGGCCGGAAACCCTTCATTAGCCGTTCCCAAGGCACGCAAACACCAGGCTATAAGGCTACGGCCACAGCCCTGGGAAGGCACAGCAAGAAGCCAACGCCATACCAAGGCCGACAACCCATACTAAGGCCGATAGCAACTCATTTAGGGGGTTCAGAATTTGCGTTTGCCCGGCCGGAAACCCTTCATTAGCCGTTCCCAAGGCGCGCAAACAGCAGGCTAAGGCTACGGCCACAGGCCAATGCCATACCAAGGCCGACAACCCATACTAAGGCCGATAACAATTCTTTTTAGGGGGTTCAGCCCTTGCGTTTGCCCGGCCGGAAACTCTTCATTAGCCGTACCCTTCATTAGCCGTTCCCAAGGCACGCAAACACCAGGCTAAGGCTACGGCCACAGCCCTGGGAAGGCACAGCAGGAAGCCAATGCCATACCAAGGCCGACAACCCATACTAAGGCCCATAGCAACTCATCCTTGCGTTTGCCCGGCCGGAAACCCTTCATTAGCCGTTCCCAAGGCACGCAAACACCAGGCTAAGGCTACGGCCACAGGCCAATGTCATACCAAGGCCGACAACCCATACTAAGGCCGATAGCAATTCTTTTTAAGGGGTTCAGCCCTTGCGTTTGCCCGGCTGGCCGTTCCCAAGGCACGCAAACACCAGGCTAAGGCTACGGCCACAGCCCTGGGAAGGCACAGCAGGAAGCCAATGCCATACCAAGGCCGACAACCCATACTAAGGCCGATAGCAATCTTTTTAGGGGGTAAAGCCGATAGCAACTCATCCTTGCGTTTGCCCGGCCGGAAACCCGTCATTAGCCGTTCCCAAGGCACGCAAACAGCAGGCTAAGGCTACGGCCACACGCCAATGCCATACCAAGGCCGACAACCCATAAGGCCGATAGCAACTCTTTTTTGGGGGTTCAGCCCTTGCGTTTGCCTGGCCGGAAACCCTTCATTAGCCCTTCCCAAGGCACGCAAACACCAGGCTAAGGCTACGGCCACAGCCCTGGGAAAGCACAGCAGAAACCCAATGCCATACCAAGGCCGACAACCCATACTAAGGCCGATAACAATTTTTTTTAGGGGGTTCAGCCCTTGCGTTTGCCCGGCCGGAAACCGTTCATTAGCCGTTCCCAAGGCACGCAAACAGCAGGCGTACTTGCACATGCTGTAAAACAACCAACGCGTCCACATCGGGCACCACAGACGGCCGAGTATTGGCCTTCACCATGACGTGGGGCACATCCCCTGCCTCCGACTCCGGGGATTTGCCACAGATCACGAATTTCAAGGGCGGGTATCGACCTCAGCTGCGCTACTTTTGCAGGAGAGGCTTTGGCCCAAGCCACCCACATGGGAACCCCATGCCCCCTAAACCGATCTCATCCCTCCAACTTCCTGTCGAGCTGCCTGGAGTGTGGCCAAACTGAAATCTAACCCTCCCCATAGTGCTCACTGCTTGCAACGGCGGCGGATTCATCGCCAGCAGCGTGGCCAGGTCTGTGCTAGGCACGGGAGGATTGGATGTCGTCGGGGGACGCGCCGTCGCCTTGGTGAAGCGAACCATGGCTTCAAGTGACTCCCAACCCGACACAAGCTGTTGCTGCGGCATGAATTGCATGCATGCATGCCCACGTCCCCAACCTCACAAAGCTTACGCACCAATCTCAGAAAGTGTATTGATATTTATTTTGGCAATAATGTATACATATGTACGCATACACGTATACCTATATAAATACATATATACGTATATATACGCGCTTAGCTGAAAACACGAAAACACTTATAATACCACTGCTGCGCCATTCGCCCTTGGCCCTGGCAGCGCCCGCTTTCGTTTTTACCGCGAGTGGAAAATCGCAGCCTCCCTTGAAGATGCGCTCAGGTCGCTTCAAATGGGAAAATGAACTGCTGCAGCATGTGGCTACAGCATTGAAATCAGGGTAAGAGAACGCCTTCCAAGAGAGCCGTCGTGTGCCATGACCAGCAAGGAACACGGACCTTCATCCCTCACTCACATATCCAACTCTTCATCCGCATCAGCATTGTCATCAGCAGCTCTAGCAGCTTGGGATGCACTGGACAGTGTAGAGGAAGCTACCCGAATTCCTTGAGCAGGCCGTGCTTACATGGGGGGCAAAACAGGCCTCTGGAAACTACTCTTGCAAACATACCCTCCTGGCCCCGATCCACGTATCTTGTAGAGCCCCAACCCCGCACGGCTTCCCAAAACATGCCACAACTTTCCAATTACCTACCCTGTCATTTCATTATAACCAAGACACCAATGAGATGGCATTCTGCCAGGAAATCGATTGTTCTCCTTGCTCTGCTAGATTTTCCTCCTGGAGGCCTTGCTCGGAGAAGAAGCCCGGAGAAATTCCTAGCATTGGCCACGCGCTCAGCAACATCCCTGGTCCTCTTGCGAACCTGCATGGAAGATGAACCCAACATTGCAGCCCCGTCTTCGGTTCAATTCACTAGCGTTGATTTGGTCGGAGAAAGTTGCATCAACAGGACCATCTTCCTATCGTGTGGGAACAACTCAAAACCCCCATGAGCTCTTGCAAAGTCATCATCCACCAGCAACCCCCCGCCTGAGCTTCCGACGCAAGATCTGCCCCAGCAAGTTCCCTCACTGTACCAACGGTGCCCAATGCTGCCATGGCCTGTTGAACTTCTTGCTGCGTGCCAAAAGCATCTGCCCGAATCCTGAAGCCTCGCCCCAAGGGAATCGTCCTTCGCCATGCCACCATTGGCCTTTCCCGGAACTCCATGACCAGCATCTCCGAGGAAAAGGCCAGCTGCAGCTCCAAACCGAGGTCCTGGACACAGTCTGGGCCGATCTTGAAGGCCACACTGCTGTGTTGGCCATATATCCAGACCGAGCTTCACAATAATTGTTTTCCGGACCCAATGTATTGAACCTGCTTATTCCGTGATTATCCCTTGAAATCGTTCACAAAGGGTGTTCATAGCAAAATTCTTCCCGATTCCTGCCAATGCAACGCCCAAATTCATCCAAGCGCCTGTTGCTGCTGCTACAACCTATGATGGTAGGCACCCTTTCTTAAGGAAACCATGCATGAGCCACCCACAAGCCGACCATGTTAATATATGTTGCCCTAGCGTGCCAAAGAATAAAACACGCCAACACATTTGCTTGACACTGTTTTAGCTTTGGCTTCACCTACACAACTCTACTGAAGCAATGTACCTGTTGCTTGCCTACAACAAACCCACTTAGAATGCGATGCTGTTGCATCAATGTACAATGCCATGTTTCGGCCCTCAACTGCTTCATGCCAAGGGTGTGGGATACTATGGGGGGAAAAAACATTGTTGCAAATACTAAAACATATATATATATATATATTATAAAGTATATAATATAAATGTATGTTTGGGAATGTCTAATGCCTGCATTTTAGCATTGCCTACCTCTCATCTTTAAATATATTCTGTTGGATCCATACCGCACTGCATGCCCCAATATGCGTACCCAAACAAATCTCTCCAAACCATAAACAAACCATATGTCAGCCGCGCCCTGCCTTCTTAAAATGATCTGCAGTGTCGCCCACAGACTTAGAGGCCCAGAGAGAAGACAAAGTAGAAGATGCAGAAGGAAGCAGGTTGCATTGCAACTTCATCATCACCACCGCAGGCTACTCTCGAAGAATCAGGCAAGACACGGCTGCGGGTTTAATCCATGTTCAAAAATGATAAATTATCAGAATCCCTCTGGGGTGGCCATGGGTTTCCAGCGCACCCCTGCATATTACCACCTCCAAATGTCAATGCTGCACCCACGATTACAAACCTACCATGTCTGCCCCCAATTAGCCCCTCCAAACATTGGTCAACCATGGTTACGGGTGTCCCAATGGTGGCACTCTGACGGTATCTCAGATTTGCAAGCCTGCTTCCTCAGCAACCCAACCACATACCCACGACTGCTCAAGCACCAACAGCGCCATCCAATCAGCCAAGGCCTTCGCAGCAGTGAAGAAGCAACGCCCGTATCATAATAACCATGATCATTGGCAATGATTCAGCAATTCACAAGTACCCATTGAAAAACGATGAACTGCAATCCGTTTGTGGGCACTCGCGGCGGCCTCAGTTGATCCCGTAGCAGTTTTTTGGGCCGCGGGAACCGCTGGGGACTCCGGCACGGGCCCGAGCTCAAGGCTGGGAGCGGCAGGGCGAAGTATGCAGGAGGCGTTGTGCCCCGTGATTGGTAAGAATGGTGGTTGAATTATGTTTGATGTTAAACATGGTTGAAAAAGAATGTTTGATGAACATTTGTACAATCGCCTTCGGTTTGACCATCTCCCAATTCAATCATTGGTTAAGGTTGTCAGAATGCAGTGGCCGATGGGAAGCCATGGCCCCTTGGGGAACCCAACTAATTTGCGATAGCAAAAAATTAGTTTGCAACGCAGAGTTCTGATTACTGACCAACGATGGTTTGGAATCGGTAGAGTGGAAGCAAGCATAGCTATGTGGATCACCCACACCCCCCTTTCCAAAAAAAGAGGGGGTCGGCGGCACCCGGGCGTCAGCCCATTCTATATCCGGCGAAGCCGTGCCGTTATCATATCAAGCCTTAGCTTGCTATCCCGGGTTGCGCCCCTGCCGCCGACCCAAAAAACTCGAGGTTTTTTAACGTGTTTATAAAAACGACGTTCTCGTCTGCATTTCGAGCCGTTTTTGGAACCAGCGGGAAGGAAAAATTCGTCTTAAGGCAAAATGACGAAAATCGACGAAAAACTGGAAATTGGGTGGGGATACGGTGTTTTGCGGCGACATGGGAGACAAGGAAAAATCGAAAAAATCGGGAAAAATTGACCAAGGAGGACAAGCCCAGACAGGAGTCGAAGTTGGATGGGTTTTGGGAACGTTTTTGAGGCTCCCGGCTAGGCGCAAAACATTGTAAATTACAGTGTTTTTGTAAAAGTTGAGATGGAAAAAAAGAATTGCAACGTTGCAAAAACACTGTAAATAGCGACGTTTTTGAAGGCTCGTATGCAAAAACATCGTAAATACCGTGGTTTCGAGCCTCTTGGTGCGAACAAACATCGGTATTTACGGTGTTTCCAGCTTCCGAGGTGGACGAAACGTCGTAAATACCGTGGTTTCGAGCCTCTTGGTGCGAACAAACATCGGTATTTACGGTGTTTCCAGCTTCCGAGGTGGACGAAACGTCGTAAATACCGTGGTTTCGAGCCTCTTGGTGCGAACAAACATCGGTATTTACGGTGTTTCGATCTTCGGAGGTGGACGAAACGTCGTAAATACCGTGGTTTCGAGCACCTTGGTGTGAAAAAACATCGGTATTTACGGTGTTTCCAGCTTCCGAGGTGGACGAAACGTCGTAAATAGTAAGTTTTTTTGAGGTTTGGGAGCGCAGAAATTTCAAAGCTGCTCTTTGTGGATTTTGCATATGTTGCGTTTCGCGTCAAAACCTGACCCCCCCCTTTTTTTAAAAAAATCCTGGGGGTCAGGTTTTGACTTTCCAGCACTTTTTTTGCATTAACAACACTGACTCCAACAGAAAAGTTGGTCAGATTTTGCTATTCCAACGCATTTTTGCTTTAATCTTGACCGCCACATATTGAGCCCGCCCCATTGCTCCGAGCCCTTAGGGCTTCGCCGGAATGCGAAGCCTGTCAATTACTATTCAATCATCTGTTTACCACACGTATTAACCAACATCATCTTATTGTCAACCATGATATCAACCATCACATCATTAACCAATCAATTGACACAAGGGATTGTTAATGATATTGAGCATCAGTATTAGCCGCTTATGTTCATCAAAAACCTAATGTTACGCGCAGACGCCGTGGTTTGCCCGGAGGGCAAACCACTGTTGTTTCTATCAATTGAACATTGCTCGAAGAATCAGTGAGAAACACTGGCTATACGCAGAGATTTAGGGTTTAGGGTTTTGGGGTTTAGGTTTTAGGGTTTAGGGTTTTAGGGTTTTAGGGTTTGGGGTTTAGGGTTTAGGGTTTTTGCGTTCTAGGGTTCAGGGCTTAGGTTTTCTTGATTCTCAGAGTTTCAAAACAACGGGCCTGCGCAGGGTTTTGAACAGTTGACAAGACTAACTCCTGGGCAGGTCTTGTGCATCCGGGCAAACCATGGAGTCTTGCCGTAATGTTAGGTTATCCCTTAGTGGATGAAATCTTGAAAATAAATATGTATTTCATGATGGTTGATATTTCACTATTATTGATCATGGTGAATAACAAACCACTTACAATGTTTCAGACAATGGTTCACGAACCACTGTATGCTTAGTTAATGGTCAAATCGCGGGTTATATTGAGAATGATGGTTCATTGATGGGAAATAACCAAACTCATGCTTAACAATGATGCTTCATGGCGATTGGTATTGGCTTCTAATGTTGAAATGATGGTGAATTTGGTGGTTGATCCTGCTTAGATAATGGTTTGATCGCGCTTAAGCAACGAATCATAGTTGAAGTGAAACGGCAAACCATGCCGGCGTAGCCCTAAATCCGGGTACATGTTAATAGGTGTTACTTATGATCATAGTAGTTGACAATGCCCAAGAATCGTCAAAACGATTAGTGATGGTTCATGATCATTGACTAATGATCACTTCATGATTCACTAGTGGTTCATGAATGGCCAATGGATGGTTAGCCAATGGTGAATTTACCGAAAATGGGTCATGATGGTGAATTAATGATTAATTCGTGACAAATAACGGTTCATCCATTGATTATTCAATAATGTAACGGTTCATTAATAATGTAACGTATCATTTATGAATTCGTGACATATAACTGTTCATTCCTTAATTCATTCTTCATGGTGCATCAGTGGTTTATTCTTGGTACTTCCAGTTCATCGACAAGTAATAATGTTCCAATGAAGGTAAACTAATGGCTAAGAGTGCTTCATTACAGGTTGATCAATGCTGAATTCGTGGCTCACTAGCGATCAATCAACGGATAGTTCATGCTTAGTAGTGCTTCATTAACGCTTAAGCACTTGTTAGTAATGGTTCATCAGTGGTTAATTACTGGAAATGTCTGGTTAACCCGGCAATGGAAAATCCACCATTTATTGGTGTTTTTCCTAGGGTTTCACTATAAAATATGGCCAGAATCCATTTCCAGGTTTTACATGGTTCATTGGTCATCATATTATGAATCATTAATGAATATAAGTGCATGTTACCACTATTAATCATTACTATTCATCATTACTATGGTCATGAATTACTTACTATTAATCTGTCACCACTATTAATCTATTACTCAACTATAGTAGTTGTTTAACCAGTATTGTTGCTCATTATCTCTATGATTTACCACTAGTGATGGGTTGTAACCTCCATAAAACCCCCAACCAGTTAATCATCACTATTAATCAACACTATTAATTAACAAACTATTAATCATCACTATTAATCATGACTATTAATCATGGTTAACAATCATCACTATTAATCAACTACCATAGTGGCGACATCACCAAATCAACTATTTATCGTGATCAACTACTATTAATCACTATTAATCAGTTACCAAATCATCACTATTAATCATCAATGGTTCATTGGTTCATTGGTTCATTGATCATTATTGTTCATTACTATGAATCATCACTATGAATCAACTACCACTACTAATGGTTCATTGGTCATTCATGATTCATCGTGGCGACATGGATCCAACGCTGAAATAGGCGCCCAGCTCCTCAGCAGGCCGCTCAGCGCCTGGCAATAGCGGGCCCCTGACCGGGAACCAGCGCTACCGGTG
Source organism: Symbiodinium kawagutii (assembly GCA_009767595.1). Taxonomy (NCBI): domain Eukaryota; class Dinophyceae; order Suessiales; family Symbiodiniaceae; genus Symbiodinium; species Symbiodinium kawagutii. Next base: position 122,592 of record VSDK01000496.1, on the reverse strand, counting down.
ATGACAAACAGGGAACCATCAACCTGTCATGGTGGAACCATATGGCGAGCTGGGTCAAGCAGTTAACCAACAAATTTCATGGGGGATAATAACCAACAATATTAGAGAAAACAATGGCTAATGATGGGGGAACCAGGGTTACAGGGTTTTGACTCACAGCTATATGGTAACCAGGTAACCAGGTAACCAGGTAACTTGTCCGAATTCCACATGGATGTTTTGTCCATCATGAGCACAACAGCGTTGTCAACCAAGACCCCGTGTTCGGTGGATAAAAACCGACCTTTAGCGGTATTTTGGACATCCAAAGATGCTTTCGCGACCTGCCCACCGTACAAACCAGCACTGCTGCCACTGCTTTTGCAAATCGACGAGTTGCGCAGCCCTGCTGTGACAAGGCGTCGCGGCTGTGAAACAGAGCGCAGCTTGGCTCATCTGAGGGAATGTCTGAAACTCATGGATCCCGACAACATTGTGATGGGCAATGATGGTGGTTGCCGCAACTAATGGTCAACTAATTAACTAATGCTTGAACAATGCTTAACTGATGGTTAACCAATGGTTGCAAGAAATGGTTAACCGATGGTTATCTAACAATGCTTAACTAAAGCTTCACTAATGATGGATGATTTGGCTTTCGCTGGGTCAAGCCACAAACAATCTGACTGGTCACGACAACAGGGGTTCATCCAGCTACTTTATCGGTAAGCATGGTTATATCCCAGTTATATCCCCATCCAAGTAGTGAACCCATGCCAACCAAGGCCATTTTGGGGGGATGTGAATAGCTAGGGCTATGCGCTTGACCGCCATGGCAGGGTCCCAGACATGCCACCGGCGGCGTCAAGGCACTGGCTCCGGGCTCCTCGTGACTCAGTGAGGTGGGAGTCTCTGGGATTAATGGTTGGTTAATGGTTGGTTAATGGTTGGTTAATGGTTGGTTAATGGTTGTTCAATGGTTAGTTACTGGTTGGGAAATAGTTGGGAGTCTCACAGCTCCTGTTTGTTGCTCCCGGTTTGGGACTACCAACTACAGGGAAAACCATGCTTTTTGAGTGCAATCATGTACGAACCATGTCAACAAAGTGAGTCAGAACACTCAATTTGGTTCTTAACATGGTTCCGTTGTTCTTGCGGTTGTGGTTGCCGTTGATCCCTTGCTGCCGGTGATGGTGTCTTTTTCCATGGAGCCACGTCGATTACCAATCAGCTGGTTTGGGGGTCCAAAAATGCTGGTACTACCAACCAGCCATGATGATTTCAGTAGGGAAACCACCATTTCTGGGACACATCATTTATCCGGTGATTGCATTTCAAGCCCTTTCGAAAATACTTCACCGCAGCCAATTCTCAATGATCATTCCAAATCTTCGGGGAAAAAAGTGCTTAAAACCATCAACCAGATTATGATGCATTAATGGAGTCACTAAACCACCAACCAGGTCTTGTTCCTGATCTTCTTAATCTTGTTCCAATCGGATCTTGTTTCATCCCTAAACCAGCGAGCACTTCGGGACCCATGGCGCTGTCCTAAGCATTGTCCATCAAGTCCAACAAATCACCGCCATCATCCGGCGGTGGTGGCGGTGGTGGCGGAACCTGGGCAATGCAGCGGTGCATATTGGGCCTTTCCTGCAAGGTGGTGGCGCCCCTTGTTGGTGAACTTCGGTTGGTACTAGTGCTTAGTAAATGTTTAGATAACGGTCAGACACAGGTTGATGCCATGAAGAGTTGGCCAACTGCGGTTGACCATGGTTGATAATGGTCACTAATTATAACAGGGTGGTGCCCACAGCTGCAATGCAGTTTATTGAATGGCTTATCAACCAGGAGGCACCACCTTGGTATGTTGTGATAACATGGTTGTTGGTGGGTTTATAGGCTATTTAACAGGTGATTCATATCACACCTAGAGTCATATCACCACTGGTGCAACCGGCGCCTTACTTGGTCAGAAGGATCCTCGGCTCCGGCTGTGGGCTGGAGACTTCCAGGTCGGAAAACCCCTCCAGTCACAGCACTGAAGGCAACGGCAACTCCCCTGAGTGCTCGGCAGACTCAAACTCATCCCGGATGGAATCCAGGGCACCCCTGGCCAATCCCCCAGCTGCGGGAGCAAAAACCACGAAAATGGGTGGGGTGCCCTGGAGCTGCCAAGATCTGGCAGCCAATAATGGGTCGAGAATGATCTATAACAATGCTTGGATATCTGGATCCACCAAGAATAAGGGCGGATAAGGTTTCAAGGTTGATGATGGTTAATAAGTGGTGAAAATAAGCCATTTGGGTCTGTTTCATCATTTCATGTTTCATTCTTTATATATGGCGTGCTTATGTACGGTGATATGGCCTGAATCGACCTGGATCGACCTTGCTTCAGTCAGTGGCCACAAGTGATTGGGATAGACATAGATGCATTTGAAGATATGTAAATATATTAAGGCATTCTAGCAAGTTGTATCTACAAATTAAAAATGATAGTCATAAAGTTTGAAATATGTAAAAAATGAGTTCATGCATATTCTAAATCCAATGAAAAACATAGCTAATAAGATGATAAGATGAGCCATACTCCAACTTCACCAGTCACCATCTAAATCCAGCTGGTTTCCAAGGTTTGACGCTTAATCATATATGGCTGTGGGTCAAAACCCCGTACCCCTGGTTCCACTATCATTAACCATTGTTTTCCCTATAGTTTGTTGGTTGTTACCCACCATGGAATTGGTTGGTGAACTGCTTGACCCAGCTCGCCATATACCAAGCAACATCCAACCACCATCACCAGCTGGAAAGCATCACAACCGTCCTACCGCGCGTCCCACGGCACCCCGGCACCGTTGCGCCTGTGCTCACCACCCGCAGCTGCGCCGTCGATCTGGATCACCTGACGTCCGCCGAGGCAAGGATCGGCTGTAGTTGGAAGCCACGTTGGATGGTGCACAATGATGGTTGATAACAGTGAATATTAGTGAATAATCAATAGTGAAATAGTGAAATAATCAATAGATGAAGAATAGTGAAATGATAGTGAATAATCAATAGTGAATAATCAATAGTGAATAATCAATAGTGAATAATCAATAGTGAATAATCAATAGTGATAGTGAATGATGGTTGATAACAGTGAATGTGAGTGAATAATGATGAATAATCAATAGTAAATAATCAATAGTGATAGTTAGTGAATATTAGTGAATAATCCATAATCAACCGTCATAGTAAATAATCAACAGAATGACAAATAGTGAATCATCAATAGTGAATAATAGTTAATAATGAGTGAAATGATAGTGAATAATCAATAGTGAATAATCAATAACTGGTGAAATGATAGTGAATCATCAATAGTGATCCAGTGAGAATAGTGAATAATAGTGAACAACATTCCTTGGATAAGGGTGAATAATAGTAAATAATCAACAGAAATGATACAGAATGATGGCGATTCATATTGGATGATGACGATGATGATGATGATGATGATGATGATGATGATGATGGTTGTGAACAATCATGGTGATTCATATTGAATCATGATTAAGGATAGCTAAATATGCTGAACAATGTTTCACAACAGTTGCAATCAACTATTTGTTGGTTGCAACTACAGTGAACGATGATCCACAGCCAACAAGCAAATATAGGTTCAAAAAGGAGAGTTGATAATGATGCTTAACCAATGCTGATCAACGGTAATGACAGCTAGGTAACATACCCTTCATCCAGTAGGTACTGTTCATCTGATCCATGTTGGCTGAGGGATAGATATCAGTAAATCATGACGGTTACATGTCGAAGATAAAATGTTTGACCATCTGGGATGTTAATCAACAGCAAATAAGCAACAGTATATAATGATACAAACATTATCAGCAAACTGATGCTTAATCTTTACTGTTTATGACCGTTTCATTAAGTATCCAATTATGGAGGGTGACGACCCATCATAGTTCGAATGGAGTTAGTGATGGTCGACCATAGTCAATAACCAACTATAATGATGATTAATGATGATGATCACTAGACAACAATCAACAGTAGCCAGAGAATCAACAACAACGAAGCATCAACAAAATGTTCTTGTCTATCTCTGCTGTTGTATTGGTGTTACTGGTTAACAATATGTTCATAGATCATTGTTGTGTACCACCAATCATCAATCATGGTCATATAGTAATCACCAGTCATTCTTGCGGATATAACTGACGGTAGTACACGATGATGAACAGCTGATAGCCAGCAAGACCGCTGATTATATCCAACAGCAATGATATCAGTAAGAGTAGTGGAACGTTCAAGCAACGGTAATGGGGATTTCACCAAATGTGAGCAAATGGATGATTCGAATTAAGCAACAATAAGGATATCTGCAGCGATACTGGGGATATAACTTGCAATTGCATGCAATCGCGCAATACCAGCTTGAATATCCCCACCATTGAATAGTACATTACAATATCGCTTGAAGATACAGTAAGTGGGATGTATCACCAGAATCTATATCCCAATACCTATAGTGGTTTCTCGCTTGGATAGTAACAGTATAGTTGGGATATAACCAAAACTTGCGTGGGTCAACACCCGGTACCCTGGCTGTTCACTTGTCATGAATGACCAAAGGAGTTTTTGTTGGGATGTCCATGCATCCGTGTTTTGGGTTCTTGATTATGCGAAATATGGCTATGGCTCAAAGCCCTGTACCCATGGTTGCCCCATCATTAACCATTGTGTTTTACCCCCTATAGGTTTGTTGGTTATTATTACTGATGGTTAACATTGACCCATAGCCTTATAGACTGTAATAGAGACAACGCTGAATCAGCACTGGAACGAGCAAAAGTCAGGATACAACCAAGACATGATGATTGACTGTGGCCGGTCATTGATGACTAATAGTCACTCATTTGAACCAACGACAATGGATATGTGTATAAATATAAATAAAGTGTATAACGGTCAAGGATACAGTACTTCTCATGAAAAGGATGATGGCAACTATAAAGCGGATGATAACAAGAGACGTCACTTGGTTCTAAGGGGGGGGTCCAAGGGGAGGGGGTAGGCCAGGGGAAGCTGGGGAGGGAAATCAGCAATGAAGCATTTGAATGCATTTAAGGATGGAAAGAATTTTCGTGAGTCGGCCAGAATCAAATGAGTGAGTAGGGAGCTTCAGAAAGCTTTGGGGAGCCTTCATGAGCTTTAGGGAGCTTTGGAAAGCTTTGGGGAGCTTGGGAAGCCTTTGGTTAACCCAGTGCGAAAAAATGGACACATCCTGGTAGACTAGGGAGCATTCAAGTAATCTTCACATTCTTTAGGAACCTTTGGGGAGAGCACTTCTGGGGTTCTTTGTAAAGCCTTGGGCTTGGTTATAGCATTGTTAAAGAGCCTTGGGGAGACATGTCCACCCCCACCACCTTGAACCCCCCCCCTTAAGAACCCCATAATGATTTTGTAGTGATACGGTTGGTAACAAAAACTGTAGCAATGAATGAATAGATGTAAAATACAAAGACTTAGATAGACAGACTCAACTGTGATGGCAGTGTGCATGTGTTGGGCATTTTTGTGCGAGACTTCAGATTCGTACGCAAGGCAGGCTAGCTATAATAAAGAATCATCGGCCATAAGAAATCTGCAGGTGTAAGCCTCCAAGGCACAAGTATAGTAGTTGTTTAACCATTATTATTAGTGATCCTCCCCTACCAGTAGTACCGCACAAGGCGGTGGCGGAAGTTTCCAAGATAGGAGCACTATAGGAGTGTGCAGTTGTGGTTGCGACGTTTGATTTCCCGAGGGATCCGAGAACTGAACATCACTTGGGCCTGACTTCCGACCAATGTGAGCATCGATCTGGCCACTTGACTGGCAGCCTATCTGTCTAGCTATCTTTGTATCAGTGGATCAGTTTTCTTTCTGTCTGTCTGACTGTGTATCTTTCTATCTATCTGATGATCTATTCATTTATCTATCTGCCTATGTACTTGTCTTTCTATCTACCTCACTATCTATCTCGTCATCTTTCTGTCTATGTATCTATCTATCTACCTGTCCATCTATCTATTTATGTATCTGCCTATCTATCTATCTGTCTATCTATCTACCGAATTATTTGTCTGATCATCTATGTGTCCATCTGTTTATCTTTCTGTCTTTCTACTTGACTATCTATCTACTTTTCTATCTGACTCTCGTTTCGTCGGCTTATCTATTTATCGATGCATCTATGTCTCTGTCTATTTATCTAGCCACTTTTGATAATTGGACCTTGCAAAGGTGTTCCGATCATCAAGTGTTTTGCTACTTTTGACCTGCAAATGTGCTTGGCGCGCAAGCCTTGGGCACATTTTGGCCACATAAATCACGAAAAGTGACGCGAAACGCAAGTGTTTTCCGACTTTTGTCTCCTGTGTTCCGAAAGTGTCAAAACGTGCTGTGTTTTGACACATTTGCTTCAAAATGTGCTTCTCGCCCTGGCCGCGTGCACTTTTTCGGACATGCAACTTTCAAAACTTGTTAAAAACCACGAGTTTTTGCGACTTCGGACTTGAGAATGTGCTTCGCGCGCAGGCGGCGTGCCAATTTTCATGATCATATGACATCTCCGAAAAGTGGCCCGAAACGCTAGTAAAATTGCAGTTTTTATTTTGGTACAAGATTTTATCTTAAAAATTTGCTTCGCGCGCAGGCAGCGTGCCAGTTTTGAGAATCATGAGTCATCAAAAGTGCTCCGAACATGTAGTGTTTTTACGATTTTGACTTCGAAATGTGCTTCGCGCCTAGGTTTTTTAACGATTTTGCAAGTTGCAACTTCCAAAAGTGCTCCGACACTGTAGTGTTTTTACGATTTTGACTTCCAAATGTGCTTCGCGCCTAGGTTTTTTAACGATTTTGCAAGTTGCAACTTCTAAAAGTGCTCCGAACCTGACATGTTTTTACGATTTTGACTTCCAAATGTGCTTCGCGCCTAGGTTTTTTAACGATTTTTGCACACACCTTCCGGCACAGTGGTCCGCACCCGCCGCTTTAGCGAGGTACCCAGCTGGACCCTCCTGAGGCACAAAACCTTGCAAAACACAGCATTTCGCGACTTTCCTAACATTTTGGCGCACTCGCATTCTCATCTTTCGCACATCTCATCTTTCGCACATCTCATCTTTCACACATCTCTTCTTTCACACATCTGCTCAGGCGATCTGCCCTAGCTGAGTTGTCCATATTGTCGGAAGTTAGACTTCTAAACTTCCTTCGATTAACCATGAAAAAAATCCTTGTCAAACCATAATAGCCATATACGTTTGGTGTTTTGGCTGTTTCAGCCGGCCTCGTGGTGAATCATGTACAGAGAAAGGGCCAATCCGGCAGCTCATACCTTTACCCTGGCCATGAGTGAATCAACGATACAAGTATTGTTCAACAAGAGCTGGTCAACCACACTAACCAAGAATCAACCAATCGATAGTTCATCCACCAATCATCAGTCAATCAACGAATCGATAGTTAATCAACCAATCAATACTTATATAATCAACCAATCATGAACAAACCATTGAGTTCATCAACCAGAATTAACAACTGATGGTTGGTTGGGTTCACCCTCACTCGCCGTTGGCTCCCCAGAACCTCCCGTCTGCCTGGGCACCAGTGCTACCAGGCCCTTCCTGTAGCACAAGAGATGTGGACACGGTGATATCTTTGCAGCCCTGGAAATCATGAATTGGAGTGGATTATGAGCAAAGAACCAACCTTTGTCAATTCTTGCTGATTGACTCATGGTCAGTTGATGGATGGTTGGTGGGGAAATCATCAATTTGGTGTTTTTTCTAGCGAGTTTGGGGGCCCCAAAGTTGTGAAAGATTAATTACTAGAGAGTATAGATGATTAATAAACTTGATGATTTGGGGGAAGCCCAATTCTGACAAACCCCCGTTTGAGTATGGTAAAGGTAAAGAAACCTTGACGCCCACCACTTGCATCCAAAATCCCATGCTGCAACATCACCAATAATCCCTGTGAACTGATTCTGAAAGGGGTGTATCTATGGAAGAGTGCCCTCCACACTGGGGGGGCTAGTGTGTCTCAACACATCATGATCAGCTGTGGGATTTACAGTCTGTTCATCCCTGCCAAAAGAAGACACATGACCAGCTCAACGTTTCGAAGCGGGGCCCACAATGCTGTGGCAGAAAGGCATCAAGAGCGGCATGAGTGGAACATCCACCAGCCCTTCCAACTACCCAGAACCGCCTTGGTGAACATATCGTGGCCGAAGAGGTTCTCCAGCTTAAAAGTCTCTGTAGACTCAGCGCGTGTGGTTGCGGATGGCCATTGGTGCCGTCACAAAAGGGCACTGCGGCAAAAGGGCGTGTTGGTTGTACCCCAACCAGGGCCCAAAATGACTTGCTTGTAGTAGGGAAACTGCCTAACAGAACGATCTTTTTTTTGGAATTGGCTGTGGGTCAAAACCCGTACCCCTGGTTCCCCATCATTAACCATTATTTTGCCTTATTATTGTTGGTTATTAACCCCCATTATTGGTTGTTTAATATTGACCCATAGCCAATTGTTTTGGAACATCGACATCCGAGTTGGCCCTTTTTCTGATGAGTGCTGGCCGGCAAGCACCACCTTTGAGGAACGTCGCAGAACATGGCTGGGTATGTTAGATACATGCTGGGCCAGGCTTCGCATGTTGATAATGTTTGGGTGAATGCTGTTTGGTGGCTTAGGATGCGTAATAATCTTCATGATGGTCAATGATTTTCAAGAAGCGGAGTCTGCTTCGACGAAATCATGCATGTCCTACCTCAAGAAGCTTGCAGATAGCTTGCAAACATCTGCTACACCCTGTGGCATCCCCATGGAATTGAAACATCCTACATTCTGATTGACTTGAACCCCACAAGCCATCGATACTGCAGAGTGTCTAGCATGATACCATCCCACATGAGGGCTCATCCACCAGGTTCTGTCCAGGATGCCGCATGGCCGCCACCAATGAGCGATGCCAACATGTTCAACCTAGCGAGCGCGACACGCTACGCATCCACAAGAAAGACCCAGCCATCCTATCCGGCTAGGTGACCAGTGATCCCTGAATTGTTGACAAGATTAATCGCTAGTAAATCACTTGGGGGTGCCCTGGTAAAGACCTTGCGGAACAATTGGTATCAGAAAAAGGTAAACGAAGAGCTTAGTCAGGACTATGCTGCCGAATGGTCTCTGCAGCACACAGAATTGTCACACACGATGCATTTGTCTTCTAACATCACTCTTGGAGACACATGTCATCTGGTCCATATTCTTCTCTTCTCAATTTCTAGCCACACCATCCGGCAGACAGAATTCAGTCTCTGGTAAAGGGAGGACGACAAGGACGCCACCACCACAACAACAACAGCAGCAGCAAAAACAAAAATAGGAATCACATCAAGAACAAGCGACAAAGCTACAGAAGACTTCAACAAAAACACCAATATAAGTAGATAAACCATACATAGTAAAACAGCTGGCGACTCATAAACCATGGTAGGTCATGATTGAACAACATTAGCCATCTTTTAACCATCGTTGATCATGGCTATTTACCATCACAAACCAGGAACCATCATTGGCCATCATGTTCCATTCTTAGCCACCACTGACCCATGTCAACCCCTGGTTGCCTGCTTGGTTGCTTGGTTGCTTGGAACGTTGGTTGTTTGCCTGGCTGCTTCGTTCACTCCCCACATGCTGCGCGGCACGCTGGGCCCTGCACTCACCCACCGCGGCTGCGGTCTTGGCCGCTTCCATAGGGCTTGGAGGTGGGGCCTGGGCGACGATTCCGACTCGAAGTCTGAGACGAACAAAGGCAGCCCAAAAGATGTAGCAACAACCCACTAATGACCTGATGAGTAGCCATACCAATCACCTACTGTTATAATGATTCATTAATGTTAATTGACAACTAACAACAAACTTTTATAGTTAATGTTAGTTAACAACTAGTAACAACCAATAAGTAACAAACTTTTATAATGATTCATTAATGTTAATTGACAACTAACAACAACCAATAAGTACACGAAATCAATTAGATTTGCGGTTGGTATCCTAAGAAATGGATACCTGATATACAGAATAAACACAAGATGTAAGATTTCTGATTACATGATTTTTTGTGGTTGGTGGTGACTAAGAATGGATACGTACATGTAGTCTTACACGTGTAATCAATCAGTCACACATATAATCACTCACATACTTACAAATTTGGTGCCCACATATACACATGTAATCCTATATACCTGACTGCATGATAAGTAAATATACCTACATGACTCCATGATAAGTATGTACACAATCATTTCTGCGTGGCAGCATGTGTCTGTGTGGCACGTCGCTGCTTGTTGAATCAGCAGCATCCCGCTGGGTGAGAGCATCAAGCAGCTAGGGAAAACTGGGGCTCACAAGGGTGTTAGTAATAGGAATATTTTGTAGTATGTATATAGTAATGTAAAGTAAATATATATATATAGTCAGACATAGAAATATAAAGTAACATCTAGTAATATATAGCAATATACAGTCATAAAATGGTAAGATATAGCAATATGGCAGGGTAAAAATATAGCAAGAGTGTTAGTGATGAACTACTGGTTCATTAGCATTAGGGTCTAGATTTAACTGTTTTGCAAGAGGGCTTCTGCACCATCAGAAGGAAACAACCATAGCGAAACAACCAGAAACTACCGTTCAAGAAGCGAACCTTGGCAACTCCTACGTACATGGCAGGCTACACCTCATGTGAAACACCCAATGGCTGGGCTCATCCATGATAGTCTGATCCCGCCTTTGTATGGTTTCTTGTGTTTCACGCGCACTTCAGAAGCCACCGGCTAAAATGCGTGGCATCAATAGGGTATACAAACAGTAAGGTGGCGACCATATGTTAACCCAAATTGACTTGGTATCATCACGTCCATGCTGGACTCTAGACAAAACATTTCTGCTGAATGGTTTTTCTGGTTACAACCATCACAATCGCGATCTGTTGAAAGGCAGATCTTGATCAAAAAATCAGCCCCTCAGCACCACCAAGTGGTGATGCTTTAACATCAGCCCCTCAGAACTCGGATCAGATCCACCTCTGGGGCCCCCAGCGGGAGGTGCCGGCGCGCCGGTATTCGTCGCCGCCGCCTGAGCGCGGGCAACGGATTCAGCCGGGCACCACGTGGCGAGCCACTCTGATATCGAGCATGATCCAGAAGCAACTGGTCACATGATCCCACGTCTTTTTGGTTGCAATATGTCACACAGACTGAGGGATTCTGTAGCTGCTATTGGCTGCTATTGTCCGAAAAGCGGCGAAAAGTACAAAGGCTTGACAGGTATGCGTGCCATGTGAGCAACAGGCGTCCTGTCAGATTTAGACCTACGTCCACAGGGATGGGACAAAAGTGGTGTGCTAAACTTCTCATATCCTGCTTGACTAACCACGACTAACCAATATTAATGATCAAAGATTATTAACCAACATTAAGCATATCTCCACCAACCATCAATCATCCTTTTTATTGTCATCAAAAACAATTTCGTCAAAATCGCAAAACATGAACCGTCGAAAGATGGGTTACCACCCAACCGACCAAGTCTACGCATAGCTAGAACAAATCCCCATATAAACCAAGTAGTTCTATATGTTGGTTGCATGGACACAGCGTTTCTTTTCAGTGAACAGGCTACAACCGCTCGTTGTTTCTCATCCTTTCGTGGCAAAATCCTCAACCAAAAAAGGCATTGCATGCCCAGAGCTGTCCACCAAGGTGATACCCCAAATGGAAAGCGACCAACATCAAATGGCTTGATTTCCAACAAAAACTGGTCGTATAAAGGTCCTTTGTGTAGTTCTGTTTGGTACTTTCCAAAGAAATGATCTGCGTTTCAGGATGTTTCAGGTGCCTCGGGAAATCTCTTGACCCCCTCTTAGTGGAACCATCCCCTGCTGTGTCAGTTCTGGCACCTGCTGCAC
>VSDK01000496.1:7506-110472 GCA_009767595.1 Symbiodinium kawagutii | reverse complement strand
CAGCCAGGAGCCCGCCCTCCCTTCTTCGGAGCACCAGCTCGGCAGCTGCTCCTTGTCGTAGATGTTTGAACCTCAGCGCTGCCAGGGATGAGCGTTGTGGTCTGTCGAAAAATTGAGGCTCCACAAATCAAAAAAGATATGACTTCACATGAGTTGGTGGCCAACTTCAACTGCACTCCCAAGCCTCACTGTCAAAGGTTGGCAATGTTCATGCATGGAACATTAGGTCGCACCTGCTCACCCAGCTCACCCAGCTTCTTGCTAAACACCCCCCTCAGCTTGTTCACCCTCTGACCCTCCGAGCTGGAAAAGCAGCATAGTCTGGTGTTTGAAAATTTTGGGAAATCAGCTGGATCAAAGGATAATGTTCCAGCTTGCCTGTGTTCCTTTACTAACTCCGGAACTGTCTCTGACGAATTCATCGGTCTCGGGGCTGACCGGCAGAATGACTCAATACGTCTTGATCCAATCGCTGGTTTGGGAACAGCTAACCTGTGGCGAAAAATTGCTCCAGTCACAAGTCTGGTCGCCCAATCGACGTCGCCACGTGTGTCTTGTCCCAATGTGTTTTACTCCACACACGTTGGGTTCAACCAACCTTCACAAACCTTAACAAACCGCAACAAAGCTCAACCAACCATAACCAACCTTACCCAACCATCCAACCTTTGATTCAACCAACCCAGCCGCAACCCGCCCCCCGGGTGCCAAGCCCAAAGTGGTTCGCTGACCAGTGCTGGCTTGCCAGGAGCTTCCAGTAACGGTGCTCAGAACTTCTCTTCGAACCTGCAGGAAGCAGAACTGAACTGGGAATGAACTTTGGTTCTGCTTGCAGGCTCTAATGGTTGCAGATTCCAATGGGTTTTGATTGGCTCTCCAACCTCTGGCTAGTTACAGGTTCAAATGGTTAGCTATGGCTACCATGGTGGCAAACGTGGTTGCAGGTTCTAATGATTAGCAGGATCTAATGGTTACTTAACGACTATAATCAGTCTAATGTTTACCATTAACAATTGCAAACATGGCTACTAATGGTGTTTGTAACCATGGTTTACTAGCTGCGAGGAAGTATGGTTGCACCCTGGAACAACGGGTGACATGAAGCCATGGTTTTGTTTGGGGTTTATAACCATGGTCAACAACTGGTGTACTAGCCATGATTTGTGAAGGTGAACCAATGGTAAAGGATGGTTAGGCAACCGTTAACTCACGGTTCGCTACTCACGGTTCGCTACTCGCGGTTCGCTACTGGTTAGTTCATGGTCACAACGTGGAATAACTCGCGACATTCACCATGGTTTATTTGGGGCTAGTTCAGCCACCTGAAATAGAGCTTGGTAGCCATGGGTAGCAACTGGTAAACCTAACCTGGAAGCTAAGAAATCGCCGGTTGAATTGGAAGACCAGCTATTTCTCTCGCGGATTTTCCACACAACCAAGTGAATTTGACAGAGCGTTACCTGGATGGCTATCATTAGGATCTAGTAACGAATGTTATGGACTGTAAGCACAATGAGAAGGAATAATCATAATGATCACTGCAGTGATTGATGACAAGTATTCAATAACTGAGACGAATTACTATAATGATCATGGTTGTTGGGCACCATCAAATCAGGGTCAATAACCATCAAGAAGGAGCTTATCATGGTGAGTAATGCATATGCAATGCGCACCACGCGTGGGTTGGATACAACCAGGGCGCTAAATGGCTTACTGACCCACGTACAACAAGCCCCTTCAAACTCAGGTTGGAAATGCTTTAGAATGGTTGACAAGAATGCTCCACAGTGTTTGATGGTGTTTGAAAGTTGAACAACTCTGCAGGTGTTTCAGTCTCTGATGCGTTTGGACTCCACAACCCGAAGCAAGGCGACGAGCCCAGGTTCGGGAAACCACCAGGCCCAAGCACCGGGCAGCGACTGTCGCCACGCCCACAACTTCCGCCAGGCCCCGGCAGCCTCTTGGCCCTCCGAAAAGTATCTCACCGTCCCAGGCTGAAGAGCCTCAGTTTCGAGCAGTGATCACTGCTGATAGGAACTATAAGACTAGTGCTGGGTGATATGGTTGATGAAATGGTTGGTGAAACAGTTGGTTGATGATGGTTCGTGATAGGTTATGGTAGTCAAAGTGGTTGTGATGATAGGGTTCAGCCGGTTCAGCGATCTGAGGCTGTAAGTTGAACCACCAATAGTTTATAGTCAGCTTTGGGAATTGCATGCCCATTATGCGTACTGCTACGTTGCCATCAGCAATACTCTGAAACCACAGGATCCTCGTCAATTTTTCGGCCTTTACCGTTGATCACCATGTGCTTTTTGCGAGTAATGAGGGCAGACGGGGGGTCCTTGTTAGTCCGTTTTCCCCACCATTTCTGGCGTGGGGTATGACCATCACCGCACAATGTTGGTAGCCAATGGAAAACCACCCATCTCAAGGATGACCAACAGGTCAACGAACGCCTCTTCGAAGCTACATAGGGGCACCAAGGGTTGGCTCTGGTAGTTGCGGGTTGACCAACCTTCCAAAAAAAAGTAGATGAACATCCCATCACAGACGCATCTGTTCAATTGGGTGTTCACGGTAGCAGGGTACAAGGTGTTGAGCCAAGGCCAAATTGCTGGGCTTACGGTACCAGGTAGCTGTAAAGTCCTGCGGCAATGTCTATGTTAATTTTCATATCACAGAACACAGGATGCAGTGGCAAATAGCTCCCGCTTTTTGTGGTGGGTCAGAGACCTAGTCCTTTGGTGAACGTAAGTGCTTGGGACAAATGGCTTCCACCTGGCGTCCTGAAACCAATCCTCTTCCGGCCAAAAGGAAATACAGAAGGTTTGCTGACAGCATTCGGTGGCGACTTTCTGGAAGGGAAAACTTCACGACATCTCTGTTTTTTGGTTCTTGGTTGAGCGATCAAAGGGGTTCCGCACACTGCACATTGGCAACTCCGCTCTATGACATGAAGTTCCTGGTGCAAGCAGATTGAACATGCTGACTGTACACTGTACAATGGTAGTGACCTGGCTTAGCCACACCAACTAGTTCCCCGTCTTTTACTGGCTGCTCTTCGAGATAAGAAAATGACAACAGCTGGAGCGCAGCTCTGCTTGGGAAGTCGCGTCCTGGGTCCAGGACCCTTCGGCTTTTGGGCAACCACAACGACGCCCCGTACCCGTTTCACGGGCCCCGGTTTCGGCACAGCTGTGGCGGGAAGAGAATTCTGACCTGCGACGAAGCTGGCCTCAAAGAGCGGCACGACATTGTCGTTGGTTTTGAAGACATGGAAGGACCCATG
The DNA here is from genome assembly GCA_009767595.1 of Symbiodinium kawagutii. Classification (NCBI taxonomy): domain Eukaryota; class Dinophyceae; order Suessiales; family Symbiodiniaceae; genus Symbiodinium; species Symbiodinium kawagutii. Next base: position 107,177 of record VSDK01000496.1, on the reverse strand, counting down.
GTGCGACACCTCCTCCGCAGGTCCATCCCATGCAGCACAGACCAACATGGGTCGGGCGAGGCCTCGAGCGTAGCTCCAGGAGATGCTCGCACAGTCCGCATTGCCAGCGTAAATGCCCCGACCAAAGGCTGATCCATTGCGCACCTTCACCTTGTTGTCAAGGCCCGGGACCACCAAACCATCAGAGTAGATGTTCCCCAAGGCACTGTGGTCCGTACCATGAAAGGCCATCATAGACTTGTGATGGCTCTTGTCTTTGGCGATCTGCAAGAACTTCTTCTGCACTGTGCGGCTGATTGGAGCTGGCCTCAAACGAAAAAAGGAAGACTGTGGCTGAGGGCTGTAGAGAGGCTTCAACTGCTTCAAGAACTGGTTTGCATTCTTGTAGAAGAACTCGGACCGAAACTTCTCGAATCTGCAGGCTGGGTCCTCCTCCAAATGATAGGTGAACTTCACGGAATATTCTTTGCTAAGTTCAGCCAAATACCTTTGCTCCTTGGTCAGGAACAGCTTCGTTTCCTTTTCGCTTTCCTTCTTGGATGGATCCCTTTCCTGAATTTCAGCAGAGCCAGCTTTGTAGCAACTGGCCACCAGACTTGCTCGCAATACTGCTGCCTCCCAAGGAGATCTACAGGACTGCAAGTGGAGATGCATGCTGATGTCAGATTCAGAATCTGATCCTGAGCAGGTTGAGGCGACCTCGCTTCTGTCCTCTCCTTTCCAGCTGTCTTTCTTTCCTTTGTGGTTGAGGGCATGCTCAAAGGAAATGAACGTCTCCAAGTGCACCTCAGCCACACTGCTCAAACTGGAAAGGAATTCTTGATGCTTCTGTTCCCGGTGTTCACTGCAGCCATCCAGCACAGCAAGGTGCCAAGCACTTCGAGTCTTGCGCTCCTCCATGGTCTCCTTTTCCAGGCGCCTCGAGGATCGATTCACGCTGCGTTTCACCGCGGAACGCCCCAAACCGCCGGCAGATCCCAGCTGCACTCGGAGGTTCCGGGCCTCAAGGCCCTTGCGGTGACCGCGCCTCATGGACCAGCCGCGGGCAGCGAAGCCAAGGGGTGGATCATCCCAGGCTTCTGCCATGGCTGCCGCTGGTCTAGGTGTGGCACTCCCCAAGCCCTTACGACTTTTGAGCCTTGGGGTGGGCACAGTTGGGTTTTTTGCAGTTGAGCTCTAGCCTTTGACAGCAGTCCCAAACTCTGCAACTGGTCTGTGTATTCTCCCAAATTCTGATCTCCAACGCATCTACAGTCAGAGTTGGTGGGTCCTGGCGTGGAGTTCATGCTTACAAGGTTTCTTGTGTGGTCGTGGCATGCCCCACACCATGGAAAGTGAGGCAGGAGCAGCACGACCACACAGGCACTGGGAAGCCCAACTCCCTCCTGAAGCGTACCAAAAGATGGCCTGACTGGCGACTTGCGGCTGCACTTGCTGCTGGGAATTGACACTTGCTGCACATCCAAAGGTGGTCCCAAATCCGCCAGGAAAACAAACAACAAGGGACAGGTTGGGTTGGCACTAAGTATATTGGTGTGTAGAACTGGTGCCATCTTGGGATTCTCAGCCTTCTCAATGGCGGTTTCTCAGCATCAACCGATTCGATTCTCAGCCGGCAACATGGCAAAGGAGCCATCGCTTTTCTGCGTACCTTCCTTGGAGACCAGAGGCGCCACCCTCCACAACCCGAAAACTCGGGGAATGGGTGCCGTATGTTGGGTGGGTCGATATGGCTATGGGTCAATCTTAACCAACCAATAGTGGGGAATAAGTTCACCAACCAAACTGTAAAAACTGGCTGGTTAATGATAGGGGAACCAGGGGCACGGGGTTTTGAACCACAGCCATATCGGCAAATGGCACACGTGCTATGTATTTGTTGATGTCTGTTTGTGTGTTCGTTAAAAATATACACGTATAAAATATGTTAATCGTGCATAATTCGCTACAACATGCGCCTGCTACTGACATACAGTCAGAAAGACAGGCAGACGGCCAGACAGACAGATAAGATTAGATTGGATTGGATTGGATTAGTTTAGATTAGTTTGGATAGATAGACTCGTCGGGGTGTAACTTCCACATCCCATCCCCCAAAGGTCTGGCTACAGGTGCCTGGCATCCCTGGGAGTCCCCGCATGAAGAAACAGAGACACCTTGACTTTGCAGTCCTGGACAAACGTGGCAAGGCCTCGGCGCAAGGGCCCCTGGACAGCTTAAGGTTTTCAGCTGTGAAGATCCATGCCATCCATGTCCCTGACTCTGGTGGTAGGATAGTTGCTTGTTGGTAGGAGGATTAGTTGCTTATTCTGATGCAACTGCCTGCCATCGTCATCACGACCAAGCCCTGCAGTTAGCGCAGTTAGCTGCCCTTTCTTCTTCAAACGGGCCTTTTTCCCGAGCCCAAGCCCGTACTACCACAGGTGCTGTCCGCAGGGCCATGATATCTCTTGTACACGTGGGGTGCCAGCTGAGTCTCCATTGGTCCGTTCGATTCAGATGCTACCCCTCAACAATCTCAATTGGCTCATTGGGTTTATCCACAACGGTGTGCCCCAAACTGGAGGTTTCCCTATTAATAATGGTTTGGTCGGTGGTTTCAACCCGTATGAAATACCATGGAACATCGAAAAATGTTTGAAAACCACCAACAAGGGGCTGTTATTCGCTGGTTAGTAGTTACCACCATTACATGAGTGTTTCTCATAATAGGGGTACCCCCTGTTTGCATCCTTAAACAATCATTTATCGTACTAAGCCAACCAGGTTTGGGGGTCCCCTATTTTGAGAAACAATTCATGTTGGTTTCTGATTAGTGTAACCCCCCTAAAGTAATGAAAATAGATGAAACCAACAGGTAGATACTAATCAGAAACCAACATTATATAGTGGAGAAACCCATTGAGGATCTGCCACCCATTTCCGACCACCTCATGTTTCCACTGCTGGGATCTACCGACAGTGCCGCATATTGCAGAGATCAGCCAAGCTCATCCTCGGCACAGCGCAGGGAGAACCATGTAGGATGCCGGGCGTATGGACATAGGCCATAACCATATGAATAACTATGTATCAGGATAACTATAATATAGTATAATATAACGATAACTATAAGAAAAATATACTATAATATAACGATAACTATAAGAAACAACAAAAATCGATATAAAATAATGCTCCCCCAGGCAGGATTTGAAATGATCCAAAGTTGCATGCCCACGGCGAAAGAAAGAGCACTAGTTTACTGGTTGATAGTGGTTGATACCGGTTTATCATGGATAATCGCGATTCATAAGTTCATAAGCGTTCATATATCATGGTGAATAGTACCTTATCTGAATAGCTAAATGGCGTATCTCACAACATTTTAGGCGAGCATGATAAGGTTGAACTACATCCCCAAACGGCTGTTTGAGCTTGTCCAGACCTGACAGCTCCCTGTAGTTTTCAAGTCAAAGATCAGGGATGACTTCACAACATTCAATGCCTTCCTGGGATTAGCTAGGATGACTTATTCCTTGCAATTGCAACTAGTCATTATTCGGGATTTCCAATATTGACCACAAACTTAACCCCTCTTGATCACCGCATCAATGACCATGCCCTGCTGGGAAAAAAAAAAAAACTCTTCCACAACTTCCAGTTGTGATAATGACATGGTGAGGTGCACTTGGTAAGTGCTCGTTCACCAAGTCCAACGATGGCTTAGCTCACCCAGGTACAACCGAGGAAGCTCACGGGCGCAGTGGGTGGCTTCGCTGAGGACGCTGCTGTCCATAGGCCTGTTTCCTGTCAGGTGCTGTTACGGTCAAAGCTCACCAGTTGACGACTACCCCGATGGTTCCATTTGTAAGTCTGTGATTTCTCGGGGTTCTGGTGGGAGATCTCTTTGCAAATAAAGCACCCCAAATAAAGCACCCCAAATACTTGGTTGAGTTCATCCCCAGCTCTTTTGGGAACACCGATGGCCATTAGCTTATATTGATCCCAAACTCTCGCAAGTTTCACAGAAGTCCACCAAAGGAAAATAGGACAAGAGATAACAAGCCATTGGTCAACGGTACCTGAACAAATGGTTGTGGGTCACCCTGTACCCCTGGCTGTTCACATCTCAAAGCCATGACCAGTCGCTGGTCTTGCTTGTGGGATGTTCATCAAGGATATTGTTGGTGCATGATGGACTCTGGGAAGGGTTGCTACCTCTATGGACACCAAACTTCTAGACCCAACACCTTCCTGTCGCGAAAACGTGGCAGTGGGACACTTGAGTCACACATTCCTCCACCAGCGAAGATACACCTTCACCATCGCCTGGCTGGCCGGCGCTTGGTGTCCACGACATCGTGGTGGCTCCCACCGTCGAAGCTACACCAAGCAGTGCGGCGTATGCAGCTGGAAAACTTCCTGGAACCATGATGAGGTACCCTCTAGTAGATGAGCACCTTGCATTCGACAATGCAACATCTATAGTTGTAAGGTGTTTCTCAAAAATATTCGTGTTTCTCAAAATTGGGGGGCCCCCAAATCATCCAAAAATTACCACTATTGGTAATACAATTTCCAGGTGCTCTACCAAAGTGTAACCAGCTTGACCATTCAGGAAGAAGTATACTGCAGCCAGGAACGGCCCAGGCCTGCTAGCCGCCGTAGCTCTTCCAAATGGTTGTGCGTCACATCAATGATCTCCTTCCAAGTTCGAAATGATTGGCAGTTGGTAGTGCTTAGTGGCAGTTAGTGGTGCTTCATGATGCTCAGAGGTGGCTTGTGGTTGATGATGATAAATTTGATCGGTTAGTTGGCTGTTCCTCAAGTCATAGGGGACCCCCCAGTTGTCATCAAGTTTGTATGAACCCTTGGTAGTAATAAATTCCAACCATAACTTTGGGGTCCCCTGTCACTGGCTAGGTTGAAACTTCAACAGTTGATGGTTAGTGACTTGATGGCTAAGCCACCATGGTTCTTGGTGACCAGTTGCTGTGGCACTGGATGCCCCATGATCCAACTGCAGGGCAGACATGGAATAGACAAGAAATGGTGGTTTCGACCTAGCCCCAGTGACTGGGGACCCCTAAGCAATGGCTGGTTTATTACTATAAATGATGTATAAATATAAAGGATAATTTGGGGGTAATCACATCTTAAGAAACAACCATAGCCATTAATCAATCCTCGTTTTATGGCCATTGTCAGCCCTGGCCAACCAGGGCATCCTTGCCACGCCAACAGTAACCAACTTCCCGACCAGCAACCCGCTTCCAATCCGCTGTCCCTAGGAGCCACCGACATGAGTTGCAGCTTGAAGCCCATGATCATCAGATCAAACCTCGGCGTTCGGAGGTGGCTACGAATGATTCTTTTCAGTTTATGACCATTGCAACTGTCAGATTTGTATGATTACTACTGTGTGATTCATAATCAAATTAATGATCGATTGATAGTTATGGCTGATTCATAGAAAACTAAATATAAGTAGATATAGTATTCAGTGATATATGAAGAAGTAGAAATAAACTACTGTAGTGTGTAGCTAAGTATTGATGATATAGTATATAGTAACATCATGAATGCTTTATTCGTTCTCATTGGTTCTCCTCACCCATCGCGTAGTTGGCCAACTGACCAAGAACAGTCAAACTATGGTTCCATGGTGCCAGTGGGTCAGTTCACCCTTAGTCCCCCTGGTTCTCCTATCATTAACCATTGTTTCCCTCATTATTGTTGGTCATTATCCCCCATGAAATTGGCTGGTTAATTTTGACCCAACTCGCCATGGTGTAGCTAACAAGGTGGGTTGACACCGCGCTGAGACTCTCGCAGCTTTCCCATGGAAGACTCGTTGAGCCTGGACCGACCGGAGAAGACGCCGATGGGACACGCTTTGGCATCAACAACTGGTGGTTGATTTGGCTATGGGTCAATATTAACCAACGAACAATGGTAGACAATAACCAACAAACTATAGTGCCGGACACCTACTTAGAACATCGAAAATTTCTTCAAATGTGGTTTTGCTGTTTCGTTTGAACCACGCTTAGAACATCAGACGTTCTAACTATGTATGCTTAGAGCACCATGTTCTAAGCGTGGATGCTTCACCAACCATTACGATCATCTGTGGACCCGGTAGACAACATAACAACAGCAAACAATACAAATTCAATATGTTTTTATATCTCATTCTGTTCGTCCATGTTCTAAGTGTGAAGGCTTCACCAACCACTAGAGTCACCTGTGGAGCCAGTATACCATCCAGAATCAACATATTAATAACAAACAGAACAAGTTCAGTACCGTTTAATCATGACTCATCAAATTCATCATATTTTGTTTGTTAAACAAACAAACCAAACAAAAAAAACACAGGAGTTGCTTTCTATCATATATGTTCATATTCATGTTTGTATCAAGGTGTGTATATTATATACATTTGTATATATAGATGTAAATATATGCATAATTCTAGATGACTATATACATTGCATGTATTTATATGATCGATGTTCTAACTGTGGTGGGTTTTGCTGTTCTAACTATACGATGCTCCCCCGGAAACTTTTTGAAACCGAAACGTTCAAATGATGTTCTAACCATCTGTCCGTCACTATATAAGGAAAACTATGGTTAATAGTGGGGAACCAGGGGTACGGGGTTTTGACCCACAGCCATTTAGCTGGTAGTTAAGGGTCAAAAATATGGGATGATAGGGGATAAGAGGGGAGAACAAGGGATAATAAGAGATAATAGGAAACCATGGGGGAATAGTAGGGGACAATAAGCTTTCAAAACCAACAAGAATGTGGGATATACCAACTATACATCCATGGCCATTGCGATGGGATGCTATGGGCCAATATTAACCAACCAATGAGGCAGGAGTAAACCCATCCCAAGCGACTAGTGACCGGTCATGGCTTTTGGATCTGAACCGCCACCAGGGACGGCCCCGCAGCCAGGTCGAACTCCCAAAGCCGACAAGCTTGGCCACGGATTTTTGATCCGTAGGTATCAAGTATAAGTGGAGGTTTCTCAAAATAGGGGACCCCCAAAATGGCTGGTTATTTACTGTAAATGACTATTAGTGGATGATTTGGGGGTCCCCCTATTTTAAGAAACCACCAAATAGATAAATAAATGAATGAATAAATAGATAAATAAATATGTAAATGTATTATGATTCTATGTATCTGCGTCAAGCACCCAGCCGAATTACACCACAATTCTGCAGGTGTTGCATCCTGAGTGCATCTCCCAGGGCACCTCATGATGGAAGAGTGGGCCAGGCGGTCAAAAATCTGCCGCGTTGATTGGAGAGAATAGATCTCCTGCAAGTGGCAGACCGTGCAGGGCCCGCCCTAGCTGAAGTGCAGCCTCAGCTACCACAAGATGTGTTATGATTTTTAGTACAGAAACCTATGGACATGAATGATATAGCAGGCACCACGGAAAGCATTGAGACACCATGAGATACCCGATGCCAACCGCCCCTCCCTTGTCGAACTGTTTCATGCCTCTGATCTTGCCTGCTCAGGCCAATCACTGACTACCACGTGCGTGGTGGAGACTTTGCTCACTCTGCATCCCGATACGGGTTTCCTCATAAATGACCCTGAGGCAAAATCCTATGATGAGTATTGGTTGGATAGTTGCAATTTTTGCCATAGAACAGTTCACAATCCAGCAAGAGTCTGCTGTGTGTCACACGTCAACGGGTCAAAATCAATGGGCACCAAACATCCCACGACATCAATCGTTTTGAGATCTATCTTGGGGTTCCAACGGTTTTCAACCCACAGAGCTGGCAGGACCCCAAATAAGTCGGTTGTAAGCCCACTTCGCTCGCGTAACGGGGCCCACACTGCAGGTGTGTTTAGTGGGTACCATTTGCTCAGTTGGCATATGGCTGTTGCTACAGCCAATCACCAACAAGCTCCCCCAGCTCGGCTGCTGCTCTCCTGTGGCTTAAACAACTCTTCGATAAACCGCGGGTAGTACATGGTTCGTACCTAAGGCTGGATCCCCACAGGCATTCCCACCCTCTCGCACCCAACCAACACCCACAAGCGAAGATGACATGCTATCAATGGCCCGAGAAGTAGAATCGTAGAGCATTCCTCTGACCTACCATAGGGTGTAGGGTATCTTTTGGCGCATAATGCTTGATTACCGAATAGTTGTTGATGATGGTTGATTGTTAATGATGATTGTTGAGGATGGTCCATCAACGGTTTATACTGGTTGATGCTGATTAACGATGGTTAGTTTTGGCTCACCAATGCTAAGAATTGCTCATACTGTATAGTGACTGATGGTCGTTGATAGTGGTTGATAACGAAGACCTTTCTTTGGATGAAAGTCTATAAATGATAAACCACGCGCTTCCAGTGGTTCAGGACCTTTTATTGACAACACGGCCTCACTGGCTAGAGTGTTTGTTTTTGCAGTAGAGGTCTGGACACTGGGGTATAGATCGATGTTTCTCACAATAGGGGTACCCGCCAGATCATCCACTTTATTAAGCATCTATATATGGCTACCAACCGACCGTAGCTTTGTGCTTCCCGTATTTTCAGAACCCCGCAGATGTGCTTGTCTCCCGGTCTTCAGGCTGTAACCAGCTGAAGAACCCAAAAGAATCAAGGCTCCAACCACATCGCACAGGACTTTTTGCCCTTTGCTCGATGGGATCTGTTGCGCCTGCCTCAGCTGAACGTCAGCTGCTTTTGCTCATACTGCTCGGCGGGCGACCGGATTGCAGCACCAACCAACCAACCGAGCGACCAACCGACCAACCAGCTAACTCACTAACTAACTGACTAAGTACCTAACTAACTAACAAACCTACTCACCAACCAGCCAGCAAGAAACCGAAACCACCATTGCTTGACGCTGGGTGTCGTGCAAGCGCTGGGCCAAGATGTAGACCATTTCGCCGCCCATGTTCACAATGAGCACCTGAACCATGGAGAAGCCACCCATCCGTGGATCCCCGCAAATCATAGGGACAAAAGAAGGGATACCAATATCTGTATCGGTAAACCATAAGGAATGCGAACTGGAAAGAAAACACTTTTTTCCAAATCAACTATGGGGAAAACTGTGAAAAATCGTGTTTTAACCAGCCTACAGCAGCTAGATCAACGAAGTGAATCACAGGAAAAAACCGGGAAATTACGAACGGTTAGGGATCATCACCAGGTTGAAGTTCAGAAACGCTGAAAAATTGATATAACGGGTCTGCATTTTCATGAGCCCTTACACTACTCCAGCTTTGAAAGCACGTTTTGGATCCCTGAAGTTGAACTTCCAAGCGAAGAGCACTGCCGTTTGGGACACCCCCTGAGCACCGGCATGGTCATCAGCGCCCCAGCCGCCATCGCCAGAGGCGACCTGGTGAGGCGGTGCAACATGAGTCAATCTTGAGAGGTCTTGGCCATGATTCACCACATTGGTTACTCGATTCAGCATCAATAATCCATGCATATTCACAGATTGACAGCCAGATTCACGAGATTGGTTGATGAACAATCATTGATATGATCTTAAAATAATTCAGATTCACTATCAAGAATCCATGAATTGACAACGACAGCCATCAACCTTTATGAGCCATCGTTGTTGATCATCCATTCTTGACGTTGGCACTGATCAAGTTGATAACGGTCCCTGCATTTTGCGCGGCTGAAAAACACCAGAAATCCGAGCCTCCAAGGGTCCCGGGACCCTGGTAGCTGAAATCCAAATGGGCTGCGGGGTGCGATGGCATTTTTCAGCACGGCACTGGCCACAACGGCGACCCACTCGCGGATTGAGAGCAAGTCATAGCTGTGCTAGCTGTGCTTGTGCCAACAATTCATTTGCTTCGGCTGTTTATATGTATGTGAAATTGTGTGAATATCAAAAAACCAAGCCATTTCAATTCAACCATTTGGACATGTTCTGTACTTTTACCATCTATCATCATCTATCCATATCTATCTCCATATCTATCTCCATATCTATATCCATATCTATCTCCATATCTATCTCCAAGACTATCCATATCTATCCATATCTATCCATATCTATCCATATCTATATCCATATCTATCTCCATATCTATATCCATATCTATCTCCATATCTATCTCCAAGACTATCCATATCTATCCATATCTATCTCCATATCTATCTCCATATCTATCTCCATATCTATCTCCAAGACTATCCATATCTATCTAATCTATCTCCATATCTATCTCCATATCTATATCCATATCTATCTCCATATCTATCTCCAAGACTATCCATATCTATCCATATCTATCTCCATATCTATCTCCATATCTATATCCATATCTATCTCCATATCTATCTCCATATCTATCTCCAAGACTATCCATATCTATCCATATCTATCCATATCTATCTCCATATCTATCTCCATATCTATATCCATATCTATCTCCATATCTATCTCCAAGACTATCCATATCTATCCATATCTATCTCCATATCTATCTCCATATCTATATCCATATCTATCTCCATATCTATCTCCAAGACTATCCATATCTATCTATATCCATATCCATCCCACCTAACAGACTATGATACCCTGCGATTCCTCAGTTCGGTGGCACCTGAGCGGGCACGAGGCCTCAGCGCCACGAAGATGGTGACTTCGCTGCGGCTTCGCTGCTGCTGTTGCTGTGACGCCCTTCATGCCGAAACAGATGGCGAGCTGGGTCAGTTCACCCGGCGGCCTGTCCCCCTGGTTCCCCATCACTAACCCAGGCTGTTTTCCCTATTGTTGGTGAGTATCCCCCATGAACGTTGGTTAACCTGCTTGACCCATAGTCAGATGCGTTTCTGCGAAGTTTCCAACTTCAGTGGATGAACTGCCTGCTTCAGTGGGAATATCATTCGCCATAACATCATGGGGATGGTAAGTAGATTTTCCATCCCGAAACAACCGCTGGGGGAGCCATCCGTGGAAATGACTTTCAGCAATTCGGACATGGCAAACCCACCGGCTTGGACCAATCCTGGCAGATCAAAGCAGCCAAACTATCTTTGTTGCGGTCGCAGATCATGCGGCAGGTGTTGCGATCGATCAAACATGATCAAACAGCCAAAACCCCTTTCAAACAGCTATGGATCAAATTGGTGTTGCTGAGTTTTGAACTGTTGCGCCCCAACTTATACATCACCAAACTACCCGTCGCTGCCGGTGCTCAATTCCCCAGCTGTAGCGACACAACCCACCAAACCATCCAACCCAAAGTGAATGATGTCTATATTCAGAGGTATGCTCTATGCATGGGGATGTTTCACGATTCATGCATGATGTTCATATTCATGCTTGTGCTATAGTCATTTGCCAACCACCAACCACAACAAGACCAAGCTCCCGCGCTTGGGACCCCAGTTGGGCTCCGGGTTGGGCCTCAGTGCTACTTCACGATCTGCTGGGATGACAGGAATCGACATCGACAATGGTGAGGAGACCCCAATCAGCGTGGAATCTGGAAAATTGTCAGTGTAATAGATGTCTATTCTCTTGGACATAGCAATATTTTGTGATCCCTCTAATACATTCTAGAACTGTATCTTTGTTGGGGTGTAGTCCAGGGAATGGACAGGAAAGTGACTTTCAGGTCATGGATAAACGGGATAGTCGTTTGAAGCCGCCGCAAAAACCGATTGCAAAGCTATTTCGGAATGATAGACTCCTACAGCTCTCGGTGGTAGTCTAATTTCTTTTGTGCATGTGTGAGGAATCCGTCAGAGATAACTCCTATGCCAGCGGTGAAACAACTGCAGTTGGGTACTCCATATGCCTCCAGGTATGTATGTACTAGGGTGCACGGTACATATGTAGTATAGCTGAATGACACATGGCACAGAAACGATACAACAAGAAGATCTGCAAGCATCTGCAAGCAACGAGCACGGAGATCTTGCAAAAACCCCCCTTAATGTGGGAATATGACCTCTTAAACAGTACCGATTTGATTTGCGACACAGTCAGACATCTTGACAATGATCGGGTTGGGACCCTAGTCACTGGCGGCATTGTCAAATCTCGCGCGCTGAACGGATCTCATGGTAGAACCTGTGAGTAACAAAATCTGCTCGGACAAGTCCATGAGGGTGAACTTCGGGATTGCAAAAGAATCAGTCTGTTTTTCCCACACAAACTGACATACACTTGAAAATCCTTCCTTTGCCATTATATAATTTACAGCTGGATCCACCTATTAAGCATGAGTTTAACGAGTACTTACTTCACCAAACATCATTAACCACTCCTTCAGCAATCATTGCAAGTATTCTGGAATGGACATTCCATTGCGCTACCTTTGTCCTCCGCCTTGTCATGGGTTCAACCAAGATGAGTCACCACGACACATCTGAATCCAAGTGGCAGAAACTTTGCCACCTTTTCACCCTGGGAACCGGTGGTTTCTGTCCAGGGGACAAGATGGGTATAACTATGCTGCGGTCATGTGCTTTGTCCATTATCATTTCTGGAAGGTAAACTGAGCCCCAGATTAGAAAATATGAGATTTAAAGCGAAGATCATTGGTGTGGATTCATCAACTCTTGGAAAGGTAGAAGGGAATCAAATTGTTGTCCCATCTATGTGCTATGGGGATTCCTGATGCCATGGCCCCCGTCTGGAAAGATGCACCAGAAAATTGGAAGAAATTACCACTAACACTCTGAGTTCGCCCAGTACCCACAAGTACCTAAAATCGGGATTTCCTGGTTTTAGGTTAGGGTCCTTGGGATGGTGGATACGGAGGGAAGTGGGTCAAGAAGAGGAAGATCAGGGCTTGCTGACATGAAAAGCATGAGTTCAGGAACCCGCTGGGCAAACCTTCTTTGCGCAACGTTTATAGGCAAAACCCTTATCCATATTCATGACATAGTCCAAGTACTTGTCGAGTTTCAACCTCGCACAGGGCCGCCACATGCTTAAATGATCCAACATGCAGTAGATCGATATCTTTCATACAAATTCCTCAAAATACAGGCTGAAATCACCATCTGCCAGTTTTGCTCTCATGAGAACCCATGTCCACAGAATTTGACTTCGCTGCGATAGTCTAGCCTTAACCCCCATGGTTTTGGCCACATTTTTCCACCTCCACACCCATCCCGCAGTTCCGGCCACCTGAGGCCCTTCAGTTTTCCACTCCAGTGGCTGCGGTAAAGAGATCTCCTGGGTAGAAAACGGCAAGTTCTTGGCGAAATTGTGGTCATTCTTTGATAGCTGCACAGCTCACAGACATCATAAATTCGCAGCGGTGCCCATCATGATCTGGTGGTTTCTTAAAATAGGGGACCCAAAAAATAGTTGGTTTATTACTATAAATGGTGCATATTGGATGATTTGGGCATACCACTATGTTGCGAAACACCCATACCCCTGAGAAATGGTTACCATAGCTTAACAACTGGTAACAGATGGTGACGACGCTGGTAACAACTGGTAATGGTCACGGATTGCTAATAACTTATCAACGTGCAGCACCCCATTAGCGCCACCATCGTTTGACCACCGGGGTGGGGCTATCGCCATCCCAATCGGAGCACTTTCCACGGTGCCTTCTCGAGAAGTGCCGGTAAAGGACACTTCCTCAGAGATTCGATGGATCCGACTCTTGGATGCGGTCAAGGGAAAACTTCTGCCATGGAGAATTTGATCTAAAGCCAGTCACACATACATGTAGTATGACATACACATATAAAACTAGATGAAATCACATACACTTAGATATGACTTTCACGTTTCTGCTGACCAACTTGACTTGCAATAAGATGGGCCATCCAAGGAACCAGCGGACGAGTCCACTGGACGCCGCCCGGCCCAAGGAGAGTTCATGGAGGTCACAGTCCCGGAGAGCATGGATTGACGGTCACTACATGGGGGGTTCGACCAAGCCATTGGGATACCCCCAAAGCTATGGTTGGTTTATTTTCATGGTTAGTCGTGGTAATAAACAAGGGGATAATAACCAATCATTGGGGATATACCAACTATAATGATTGATTTACCACTGTAAATGGTCCATAAGCTGGATGATAACTGGGGGTTGCCCCTAGTTTGAGAAACCTCGACGTCAATGAACGGTTTACTTTATCAGAATGCAGGATTATTAGAAGCTTGCCAATTATTTGCAAACAGTATTTAATCTTTAAAGATTAACCTTAAATTTGCATTATTAGGCCATAATATTTCCATCTTTAATTGAGACTTAATTTATGGCCTCACCCCTTCAGCTTTTGACCAAGTCACGTAGGCGGATGCTCTTCCGCCCAAAGCCTCAAGAGGTCAAAGACCTGGGGATGCCGTGGGCTCAACCCATGGTTGTGCTGGGGTACTGGCGGATCGCCCGGGAGATTGGGTTCCTAGAAAGCCAGGCTTTATTGGGAGGGATGATTTTATTGGGTGGAATGGCTCACAATATCATGGCTCATGGTTTCCAATGGTTACCATCGTTCACCCTTCAGCCATTGATTTAGGGTAGCAGGTGGTCAACCAGCCATCACCGTTTCTGGCTTCAAAAGCTTTTTGACTCACGAAGCATCGTTGACCATCAATAACCACTGGTTATGGCTTCAACCTGTATGAACTAGTGGTTATGAATGGGTGAACTAGTGTTGAAACCATGAGTGGTTATCAAATCGATGGCTTCAAATGGCTGGTTATGAACTAGTGAAACTAGCGTTTACCAGCCATTTGAAGCCATCAATTTTGAGCCAAACAGAGCCTACCAGCTGTTGCTCTGGGGACATGGCCACCTCGTTGGGCGCATTGGTCTTGATGGCCTGTGTCACGTGCCCGAGCCCCGAAGGAATCTCTCACCAGTGGTTGACGCTGAGATATCTCTTCTTTTCCTAAACAAAATGACAAAGCATATGACAAAACATCATACAACGTGTGTGTGTGTGATGTATCTATATGTATATACATATATATGTGTATATATATATGTGTGTATATATATATACATATATGCGTGAGACCCATCATTGTATATCATACACATCCATGAACTGTGTGCATGTAGCTCCATGGCCAGGGCGCACTGAACTAGAATGGTGGATACAACCACACCGCGATGTTTTTGATGGAGAATAGCATAATGCTGATAAACTACAGGAACAACAATAATGATAATACAACTGGGGTATAATCCAATATAGTATGCAAAAATTTGAATCATGATCATTGATTAACATGAGCCCATTAGTCCAATATAGTATACAATTGCTAATATAACAATCCAAGATAGTGCGCAATTATGGTGATCAACCGTGACAAGTTCAATAACCATCCAATTACTAATCTATTCTGGTAATGATTAGCCAATCATTCATGATCACTTGGCCATCATTGTTTAAACATCATTCAATTGGATGGATACTAATGATTAACCATGTGCTAATGATGATCAATGATGTGTAAGAATGGTGAGGGTTGATCATGAAATGGAGGAAATTCGAATGGCAATGAAAGGAATATCAACTGTTTGTCAACCAGCAACAATAATACTATGGTAAGGATATATTGGCAAATACATAATGTTCTGGTAATGATTGGTATCGATATAAATATAGGATAATAGAATCGATTCTCAACAAAACAAGTTCGTATTATGGATGGACACAAGAAGCAGTCATGGATACCCATGTATACATACTTGCATCTACACTGTATTGCATATGTCCGACAAGGGTTGCGGTTTGAAGCAACAATAACACTTGGATCCTAGATAGATATAATAGGCTCATAATACGGACTGTAAGCTGCAACCAATAACTGGATTGTTCCTCTTTGGCAGGTCGCTACCGACTATTTCCGGAAGAAATGGACTGCGAACCAACAGCATGATCTTGGTAGTTTCCCACTTGCCTAATTGCCTTTCTATGGTTTCATAGGCATTGCATTTGAGATGTACATGGCAAGAACAGGTGTCATCCATAACCCAACCAAGGTCTGGCCAGTGGCGAGTCTGACATGACCAGCAGAAGTTCCTTACTGCAAATGGCATCGCGGCGCAGCCTCGATGTTTTTCCTACACGAATCTGGGAGTTCAGCAAGCAGACTCAGCATTTGTGAGGCTGCATCACTTAGTGCCGCCCAGCAGGACCCGAGTGTGCTGTGAAAACTGGCTGCGCTGGATCTTACAACCCCAGGGCCCAGGGCTGGGATGATATGTGTGTGGTTCCGTTGTATTCGGAAATATGCAGATGTGCACCATGGGTGCATACAAGTGTGTTCGCACAGATAGATAGATAGATAGATAGATAGATAGATAGATAGATAGATAGATAGACAGAAAGACAGAAAGACAGAAAGACAGAAAGACAGAAAGACAGAAAGACAGACAGACAGAAAGACAGACAGACAGACAGATTAGATAGATTAGATTAGATTAGATTAGATTAGATTGGATTGGATTGGATTGGATTAGGTTAGGTTGGGTTAGGTTAGGTTAGGATAGATTAGATTAGATAGATAGATAGATAGAAGGAAGACGTGTTACCCTGTGTATACACTGTTTCTCCGTTCTCAATCAGAGATGGATAATCCGGATCAAACATGTTTGTAAACCTGGCGATGGCCAGGCCCATGACTGGTGCTCCCGGATTTAGATGCCAAACCTTTGCGTATATTTTGATGCTTAAGTCTTAAGTTGCCAAGGTCCGTCATGTATAGCACATCTCAGGGTGCCCAAACAATCGCACTCTCTGAAAGCGTTGTGTCGGCATGCATGTCTCCCTAGCTTTTCTGGGAGGTGTGGATGCGCAACCACCTGCAGACCACCTTCCATTTCGTTCTTGGTAAGGAGATTCTGACAAGGTGAGATTGACGCAAATCAAATTTGCTGCCAATGCATGGAATGGTCCTTGAGAAGGGGAAGGCTGCGGATGGTCCGGTCAAGAGACTGTTCTCATCTCTCATGATCCGTTGCTCAGTCACCGCTGCAGCGTGGTGGCCCCTCTGCTCTGGGTCATAGCTGGTGCCCATGTGCAGGCAGCCGTTGTCGTGACTACGGATACGTGCGCATGGTCTTTGATTGTTCTCGGCGTATGATGATGGATCAAGCCAATATATCAGCAGGTTTCACCATCTCAATATGATCCAAATGTTTTTGTCCTCACTAAACGTATCGTTCAATGGGCCACATCCCATTCCATTATCGCCCCATAATATCAATGCAATGCACCCCCAAATTATAGCTGTGAAGCCCCATAATGTATCAATGCAATGCAAAGCCACCACTGCCGCTCTTTTAGGGTATTGCTATTGTTAGTCAACTTGCCACTGAACTGCTCTCATCTCTCCAGCTGGATTGCTAGTGATAGTTCCATGCTCTGGTTGGTTAGATGTTGTCAGAATCGTCATTGATTGTGCCCCTGTTCCTTTTCGTTATGGCCTACAACTCCTTCAAACCATTGTTGCTGGTCCTGGTCGTATTCGGCTGTGAGTCAAAACCCTTTACTCCTTCTATTCATCACCTCCCAAAAATGAACAAACCAGGGACTTTTGCTGGGAGGCGAACTACAACTATTTGTTTGGTGCTCACCACCGTTTCATCAATACCAAAAGCCAAGAAACAATCTTAACCAAATTTGGTGGCGAAACAATCTTAACCACGGTCATCTCACCACCATTTTATCAATACCAAATCTTGGTAAACGAATTCAACTTTGTCAAAGGGGCATCCATCGCATGACTTCAGGGTCACCATCAGCAGGTGAAACAGCTCGCCGAGTCACAACGGGCGCCCGCGGCCTCGTCACGAAGAGTGCAGGCCCCAAACGAAGGAACTTGGGAGTTGAACCCAACAAATTTCAAGAATATATGGTGGTTTCTCAGAATAGGGGACCCAAAAATGGCTGGTTTGTTACTACAAATGATTAATAAGTAGATGATTTTGGGGTACCCCTATTTTGAGAAACCACCATACCCACCAATTTCATGGAGGATAATAACCAACAATATTAGAGAAAATAATGGCTAATGGGGGAACCAAATGTACAGGGTTTTGACCCACTGCCATATTCGCAAAATATAGTAAGAATATATCAAGCATTATAGTCCCTCCAATAATAGCTGAGGAGAAGGAGAGAACAAAAAAAGAGACGCAATAGAATGCATGGAACAGTCCTGTGTATGTACAGTAATGGTGGTAATAACTTCCAACCGCAATGATAACAATAAAAATAACAATTCAAAAACTCAACACATGAAAGTCACAGGTTTTTTCTATAGAAGTGTGTCCGTATGTCCGTAGATAACGATTCTATACAAGTCACAGGTTTCTTCTATGGTTTACAAGAATCGTCATTCCATGGAAATCGGCGCCAAAAAACACGTAGCGGGAAGTGACATTCAAGGAGCCACTGGTGTTTCGGATGACCTCCCGTCCCTGGTCCCTACCTTGCCAATGCACATGCGTCTGCTTCTTTATATATATATATATATATAAATATATATATACATATATATATATATATTAATATATATGTTTATTTATCTAGCTATTCATTTATCTATCTGTATGTATGTAAATATGTATATACATGTATTTATGTATATATGTATATATGTAAATATGTATATATGTAAATATGTATATATGTATGACCCCGGTCCATTCCCTTGCCAGCCTTTCAGGCAGCCATGTTTTCATGCAAGTTCCTGTGATCAGGCTGCCTTGAATATGTGACACAGCTCAAAGGATCGAATGATATCGCTGTGGAAAGAAAAAGCCTAAGGCTTAAATCGCCACAATTTCTGTGGCTCCACATTGATTGAATTCATGCAATCATCCTTCCCCACAGGTGGTTGGTCGGGGAGGTGGATGGTGAGGCTTGAAATGGATAGCGGCAAGTTTCACTGCCCTCCATCATCAGCGAACAAGTTCAAGCCATGACCCTCGCCACAATTTCTGTGGCTCCACATTGATTGAATTCATGCAATCATCCTTCCCCTAGCCACGTACACTAAGTGAACTGGACATGGAAGCGGCTAGGTCAGCACATAAAGCTGGAGGGTATGGTTGTGCTCGCATTGTCCACCATACATTGTTGGCGTCACGTCCACTGAGGATGATGTGGCGCTTGTGTGTAGCACTACACCGCCCTTTACAAGGTGAGCAGGTCTTACAAACTGAAGGCAACCATGGGGTTTGAAAATGAAGAAGCCCCGTACTTTTACGCCAAGGCATCTGGTACTGGCAGTAGTCCACTTGTGCCAGCAGAGCTCCAGCTTGAAGCAACCTGCGCATGCGGTGAGTGAGCCAACAACGTGAAGAGTAGGGGTTCTCGATCACCCATGGTAAACTGTGAGCTATGCACCATTCAGCCATATCTGTAGTCCAATGAAGCAGTTGGTTGCCCATGACGATTTTCTCGTTGTCGGCAGTTGACATGTTAGGACGACCCCATATGTAAGCATCATCATCACGAAGAGGGGGAGGTCCACCATCAAAGCGTCTTGCTCGACTCCAGCTCTGACAAGGCATCCCAAACCAAACTAGGACTACAGGCTTGGAGGCTAAAAAATGCTTGAGAAAAGATTGAACTTTGGGGTCAAGAACATCACAAAACTTGTTGTACTCGTTGTCAATCGCCAAACATCGAAACCCAGCCCGTTGAAAAGCTTTGGAAAGATGTGCCGAACCACTGAAGATCTCTACGACCCACAGACCTAAATCCTTGTTCTTCTCAGGCAAAAAGATCTTTGGACCAGTTGGGTGAGTCGAGACGGGGCATCCTGAGCCTGTCTCCTGGTGGTCGCTGGTAGTCGCTGAAACTGCTGTGAGAGGCGACCGTGTGCTTCGTAGCGACGCACCGAGGAGTCGGCAGCCCAACGTCCCCGCTTCTTCACCTCCATCAAGGAACGCTGCTTCAGCAGCCTGTCGTGCGATGGACCTGAGTGGCGCAGCTGGTAGAGGACTGCATGCTTGTTGGACAGCCCTACTTGAACCAGAGTTTGTTCCCAAATGTTCCTCAGGCGCCGATAATCGATGTTGAGGAGTGAATCTTGAGGCTTCCCCGTTTTGAGTGTCTCTAGCAGCGGTCCCATCCATGGAGTGGTGATGGAATCCAATACTATTGTTTCGTCTGCCATGCCCATCTTTGACTCCTCCAATCGATCTGAAGGATGAAGGTTGATGACATACTGTGTGTGAGGATGCCGAGGTTTTACTACATCTTCCTGACGTAACTCTAGGGCTTCCCCGGGGCGAAGATATGCATCGAACATGAGAAGGATTGCAATGGCTTCTCTGTGATGACCATGAGTGATCATCTGGTGAGCCATCAATGCCACCAGTTCCCATGGCAAAGGTGGCCGAGTCTGTCCGGGATCTAACCGCCTCCAGCCTTGAAGACATCTCCGAGAGCGTGGGAGGTCGGCTCGATGGGAACAGTCTGGCCTTGCATCGATGAGAGCTGCCAAGTGTTTTGTGGCCTCTCCTAAATCGCACCCTTCTAGAAACAAATTGTTCAGAAAGAGTGTGAAGCTGCTGTCTAATGATGTCTTTGTCTTTGTCTTCAACCTCCGGGACTTGACAAACTGCTTGAACTGTTGCTGGCGCCACCGATAATCTGCTGATACTTCTCCTGACACCGCTTGGTTCTCTAGGAAAGTTTGCTGAGGAAACCGGGCCAATGGAGGAGCTTCGAGGGCTAAAGATTTCCTCTTGGTTGATCTCTCCTCCTTGGTGTTCCCTTGCAGCAATCTTCTCACTTCGTGTCTTGGATTGTTGCCTACTGGGTATCCCTTCCTGGATGTCGTCTTCATAGGCAAAAGCTTGCCCTGGTTGAGAGGGAGCATTGCCACTGCCGGTTCTCTGATGCTCTGATTTCCACTGAAGCGAATCGTGTGCAGACTGGGTGTCACGCACTTCGGCAGCAGCCTCCCCCCCTTTCCGAAGATGTTCCCATTGTCGGGAGCCCCAATCAGCAACATTCAACTCAGAGGGCGTCCACCTACAGGTCAAAGTAGATGATGTAGCCAGGAGAAGACAACAGATTCTACGACATACTTGCAACATTGGCATGGATGAACTCCTACCCTTGTCTGCAGCCAAAACCATCCCCAGATTATCATTGATGTGCAAATGCCTCTTACCGAAGTTTCTGATGGATCTGAACTTATGCCTCACTGACGCAACAACACCTCTACCTTCAAGCAAAGTGATGTGCTCAGGATAGATCATGCGCTGGTTGAAGGACATGTGCCATTCGGAGGGATCCATCAAAGATCTCGGCAGCTCAGCAAAATTTTCATCAAGTTCGAAGGGATCAGGTCGCGCAACATCCAAAGGCTTTACCGCCCAGCAGTTCTTCCTGCTGGGGCGCTGGTGCTAGGTGAGAAAGCCATCATTCCTCTAGGAGCTATCAGCTACTTTGCTAGGAAGGTCAAGTTCTCCGAAGTGCCCAGTTTCCAGCTTGAGGATCTCAGGGTGCTTCCAGTTGCCTTTGACAACCAGGGCACTCGGCGTCGTGAGTTTGCAAATGCGGTGAATCAGATGAACGGCACTGAGCCTCAAGGAGGCGGACTGCAACTCACTGGACCCTCCACTGCATTAAAGCTCATGATGGATCTCCGTGACCAATCTTTCACCCCGAGCACATACCACGAATACTGGATTAGGAGCTCAGAAATTCCAAGGGGAGATCGTTCGGTGTATGAACATGAAGTACTATCACGCATACTGGAATCAATGTGCGTTGTTGATCAATTTAATCTTCCTGCACTTCAATCGGCTGAGTTGGTATGCAGAAGGTTGCAAGTAATCAGAGAGGCTCACAGGATCAGCCCTGGAGCACCAGACTACTCCATGGCTGACATCATGATGGGATGGAAGTATAGAAAATCCGCATTTGGTGTGGAGAGCACTCTCTCAGCTCATGTGGCCACAGAACTCAAGAACTTGGCCGCAGTGCAGAAGGAAGCTCGCAAAGCGCGAGAAGAGGCTGAGGCCCGCCGGAAGTCCAGGCCAAAGAATAAGGCCAAAGGGACCGACGGTGGGCAGGAGACATGAGTTCTCCACACCACCCATTCCAATCTGGCCTTGGGGTGGGTGAGGGTGTTCGGGCCAGTCTCAGTTGCATGGCACAGGAGAATCAGAAGTGTTCCAATGGCTTTGGTTTGGCTGAGAACCACGGACTCCGGAGCATTCCTGAGAATTCATATTTCCCAGGGCTCGTTTCTGCAGATGATCGGTGGCGAGAACTCTTCCCGCTGCCTTCCTTGAAGGATGCACTTAGGACTGACCCCACTTCGACCTCTTCTCGAAGGAGACAGGCCAGGGTTCGTCGATGTGTCCAACAGACTAATTCAATCATATCTGCTTTGAACGAGATCTATGGGGCTCCTCTAAAAACTGGGGATTTTTCTACATGTGGGGAGACTCTGGCGCAAAGTACCAGTACCCGGCATATTTTTAAAGAGGTCATGAAATGTAAAGGACCTGAAAAAAGTTTTGACAGAGCGGGAAGCTGTTCAAGAGCTTCTGCAGTCCGACTTGTCCTACTCGGGCGAAGTCCAGACGACGGTTCGGTCCTACAACAGAGGCCTGCTGAGCATTCCTTCAAGTGGCAATCATGCTATTGACGTGCGCGATGTTCTGGATGACATAGGCCGAGATATCATTGCGGACCCCTTCCGTTGCATGTTGTTGGGACAGGAGGAGATGGGGGACATTCTTGAAAAACAAGAGCGGATCAGTATTTACATGGACCCCACTTTGCGAGATGACATGGATGTTTACTCCAATTTTGTGCAGGATTTGTATGAAGCGGGGATGGTGGAGTTCACCGAGGCACCAGAAGGTTTGGTGACGCCCTTTTGCGTTGCCAAGAAAAACAATAGACTGCGACTCATCCTTGACTGCCGTGAAACAAACCGCCGCTTCAGGGCACCTCCACCTATGGCGGCTGGCACTGGCTCCTTGTGGGCACGGTTGGCCGTTCCGGAAGGCCAGAAGTTGTTCATTAGTCAGTCAGATATCAAGGACTATTTTTATTCACTTCTTCTACGAGAGAGTTTGCGGAGCCTTTTCTCTATGCCAGCGATACCTTCATCACTGCTTAGGCTATGGCATGTTCCTCCTGATCTTGGTGGCGAATCGAACCGAGAAGGTTGGGCGTGGCCAAGACTCAGGGTGGTACCGATGGGTTGGAACTGGGCAATGTACCTTTCACAACGAGTTCATGCTCATCAATCTCTTCTGGGAAGTGGATTGGGAATTGATAGGATGCTGGTAGACAACAAAGCAGTTCCAGACCTTTCGGATGGCCAGGCGGTTTTGCTGCCATATGCGGACAACTTGAATGTGGTCGGCATCAATGCGGAGGCAGTACAAGCAGCTAAAGATGGCGCAGTCACTAGACTTAGGAGCCTAGGATTTCAAGTGCACGAAGAACAAGATGCTTGCACGTCTGCGCAATCCCTTGGTTTCATGATAGATGGAGAGGCCGGTCGAGTCACTCCCATTCCTTGCAGGCTTCACCGCGTCGAGTTGGCCTTCAGGTGGCTCTCTAGGCGACCAAGGGTGACAGGTAGAGGGGTGGAACGACTGGTAGGACATGCAGTGCACTTCATGATGTTGAAGCGTGAACTTCTCAGCCTATTTCGTAACCTCTACGACTTCATTCAGACAGCTGGGAGTCGCAAATGCAGGCTATGGCGAAGTGCAGCTCGTGAAGCGCATTGGGTGAGTGTCCTGCTCAAGTTGTGCGCTGCTGACCTTAGAAAGGGTTGGTGTAGCACTATCACGGCCTCGGATGCTTCCCTTAGTGGTATAGCTGTTTGCGCTCGTGAGTGTCCCCTGGATTTGGTTCAACAGATTGGTGAAGTCAAGGAGTCTTGGAGATACAAAGGAGCTAATCCAGCTAACCGTCCTCGAGAAGTATTGGGAAGTATCGGGGATCCCTTTGAAGAGGATCTCGTGCAATCACATCACCTCTCTTGTGGGGACCACAGTCTTCCAAAGCAATCCAAGTATCAACCGGGTCAACAGCCGCAACTGGTGGAGCAGCAGCAGCAGCAGCTGGGGGGGTACAACAACAGCAGCCGGTGCCACACCAAGAACTGCCAAATGGGCCTGAGCTTGTACTTGCCCCTGAAGTTGAAAAGCACCCATCTCTGCTGGAGTCAAAGGAGCAAATGCATAAACATGATTTGGGTCTATGTGAGGTGGTACATCTCCGCTAGGACCGCAATAATGGAAGCCAGTGAAATCTGGATTATGTGGACTCATCTCCTCCAGGTACACATCATGATCTGGCGTTAATATAGCCCACAGACTGCCACCAGCATGTGCTAGTAGTGCTCTTGCATGCCAAACTGGTCCTCGTTCGCCATAGTTGACGAGTGCCAGGCCCCCCACGTTCATCTCGTGAGTTGCAGAACTGGTCCGCTAACACCTTGCACACCTTTACCACCTTTGGGAGATCCAAGGAGCCGCAAATTCGGCTTTCGAGTGAAAGTCCAGATATGCAACCCCAATGAGATAACCAAAAGGAGGATCAGGCCAAGGATGCTAAAGTAGGGATACCGATGTTCAATGGCAGGACAATCACACTTGCAATTGCAGGTACAGGGAATTCCCGACGATGGAGCAATTTCAATGCTGGGACTTCCCCTTGACCACCACCCAAGCAGAGCAGCCAATCCCAGCTGAAGCTGGGTAGCTTCCATGGCCGACCCTGTTTTGAGGCTTGAAATGGATAGCGGCAAGTTTCACTGCCCTCCATCATTTACGAACAAGTTCAAGCCATATATGTAAATATGTATATATGTATATATGTATATATGTATATATGTATATATGTATATATGTATATATGTATATATGTATATATGTATATATGTATATATGTATATATGTATATATGTATATATGTATATATGTATATATGTATATATGTATATATGTATATATGTATATATGTATATATGTATATATGTATATATGTATATATGTATATATGTATATATGTATATATGTATATATGTATATATGTATATATGTATATGTGTATATATGTATATGTATATGTATATAACTCCCAAAACAAAATGTCAGCCTTGTCAACCCATGCATATAGCTATAGTCACTATGGGCAACTATATAAATGCTACTGAAAAAAGCTCCTTACATCCGCAAATACCTGTGATCATCCCACGTGACTCACATCTGCGGCCTTTCGGTTATGCTCATGGGATCTCCACCACGAAAAGTAGGTAGATGGGCAAGGATGAGCAGAAAAATGCTTCGATTGGGTTGATCAAAATACCATGAAAAACATACCAAGCCTCAAAATGATCAGGACTCCGGATGGTCGCACTGCCGCCGCATACAAACTCTGACAGCCGCCATTTGGGTAACCTGGCCACCTTTGGTGGCTCCTGTCTGAACCACTCCCTCACTAAAAGGATGACACTAAATACCCCGAACGGCTCTGCTCATCGCTCCCTCCAAACCAGCAGCCAGTGATTCCGCCCAAAAACCTCCTTGGAATGGGCTGCCTCCCCATACCCATCACCAGCAAGAGAACCGCTCAGTGCCATCCAAAATCACTGGTTCAAGCCATAGCACTAGAGCCATGAGGGACCCATGGGACACCCATTGTCACCTACAGGAGTATCTCAACAGCAGTGGCTGCCAAGAGCTGGTTAGTGGATATACCATTGATGTTAGGGGATAACAACCGAGGGTTTGGGATATACGATAAAGGACGGGTGAAGCTGCCCGCACCAAGATCCTTCAGATCATCCCAAACAAAAAGCCCGACGAATGGATGTATTTTTTTGCAAAGACTCAAATGTCAACACAAGCATCAAAGAACCAGCAACCCTGTAATCGTCGGCTGCCCATTTTGTCCACCCAATTCTACATCAAACTGACCCTCATGCGCCACAAGGCACAATGGTGATGCACCAGTTTCTGACCAAATTGCCAATGGTGATGCACCAATGTCGGCCACCTCGTGGACGGCTCCTGTGAGCACCGGCTTCGACCAGCAAGCGTGCTACTTCAAGGTGACCTTGAGAAGATGCTACGAACAGCGGTGACCCACCATTGTCTATCCTGGCCTGATTCTTGTCAGCCCTGGATTCGATCAGCAAACGAACTATTTCAAGCTGGCCTTGGCGAGATGCAATCCACAATGGTGTTGCACCCCTGGTTATCGTGGCCTGGTTCTTGTCAGCACCAACTGCAATCAGCAAGCGAACTATTTCAAGGTGACCTGCATCAGACGCAGCATACAATGGTGACATTCCATGGTCTGTCGCGGGTTGATTCTTGTCTGCACCAGCTTCGATAAGTAGCTGCACTACGTCAAGGTGACCTTGAGCAGATGCAGCCCACAAAGGTGACGCACCATTGACTGTTGCGGCCTTGTTCTTCTCAGCGCCGGCTTTGATCAGCAACCGCACTACTTCAAGGTGACCTTGAGCAGATGCAGCACACAAGGGTGAGATACCATGGTCCGTTGTGGCCTGGTTCTTGTCAGCCCCAGCTTTGAGCAGTAAGCGCACTACTTCAAGGTGACCTTGAGCAGAGGCAGCCCACAAAGGCGACGAACCATTGACTGTTGTGGCCTGGTTCTTCTCAGCGCCCGCTTCGAGCAGTAAGTGCACTACTTGAAGGTGGCCTTGATAAGATGCAATGCACAAAGGTGACATACCATGGTTTGTCGTAGCCTGATTCTTGTCTGCTCCAGCTTGGATCAGCAGGCGCACTACTTCAAGGTGACCTCCAGCGGATGCAGTCCACAAGGGTGACGCACCATTGTCTGGCGTGGCCTGATTCTTGTCAGCGCCATCTTCGATCAGCAAAAACACTACTTGAAATTGGCCTTGACGAGATGCAAGCCACAATGGTGTGTACCCTTGGTGGTCGCTTGCATTTTTTTCTGCATCTGCTTCCAGCAACAGCTGTACAGATCTGAGATTCCCGTTCTCTGCAGCGTGGTGCAAGGGCCTTCTGCCTTGTTCATCACTCAGTTCGGGGTTGATGGGCCGTTGCAACAAGTCTTCAAGTGTCTCTGCCCTGTTGTCTCTGGATGCAGCAATGATCTCTTGGGCAGCAGAGCCCCCCTCAGTCTGCTCAAGTTCCAAGATGACCAACTGAAGCTTCACAGGAGGCAAGGCCGCGAAAATTTCATCATCTGAGATTACACGAGAACCGTCTTCCACCAAGAGCCGTTGTCGAAATCTTGGAATGCCAAGTCGAGTCCGCAAGAGTTGCTTCATTGCTTTCGCTGAGCCATCGAAGTCATCTGCGGTGCAAATCGCCAGGGTCTCCCCCGAGATTGCAGAGCACACCTCCATGACTGCCAGTCCCTTTGAAATTGTTGCTCTGGAGAAACTACGAGTGCATACAGAAGCTGAGATTTGTTGTTGCTGTAGCTGCGCCTTGCTGGGTGAGTTTATTCGCAGAAGTTGCTTGACATCCTGGGCACCTGAAACTTTTCGTTATCTTACTGGTCGAGGTAGAGCAGCCAAGCTGGAGCCCAAGCTGATTGCCATGACCAGAAGAAGGCCATCCACATTTGTCATGGTCATCTGAATCTATTCTTGGGTATGATTTTCATACGACTGTCCCCTTCATCAAGCCATCCCTCTTATTACGATCATCGTAGGCAAACCATCAGCGATAGCGTGAAAAAATGACACATAAGACTTGTTAACTGACCATCTCCTCCAGTTTTCCCAAGTTTTTGGACATCTCTCCGTGTGTTTTGGACCTACGTGATCTTCGCAACTGGCCCGACTGGACTAATTTGATACCACCAGTATAGCTATCATCATTGTCCGTAAAATGCCATAGTATAACTGTATAACATTGAAAAAGTGTGGTGTCATGGTGATATCAGCATCATGATGATAGTAGCCATGGTAGTTTGTCATGGCTAACTACTCCGCTCTCCATCGTGAGTTGGTGCTGGTCAGCTTAGTGACTCTGCAAGCTGAATCACTGCGCGTATGATGGTGGAAGAATCTACTGTAACCGCTACCCAACTCTTACAGAAGCAGCTGACCGAGGTTGATTTTGTAGCAGAGCTAGTTCCGCTTCACGAGTGATCACAGGGGATGACAACCGACTCTCTAAAAAGACATGTCCTGATAGTATGTGGTGGCTGTGGGTCAAAATCCCTGTGCTGCTCCTCTTCACCTCCTCAAAATGGGCAGACTAGATACCTTTGTCGGGATGTGAACTAGTCTTGGCCAGTCACGGCAATCCTTGGATATTGTCGATTTAGAATACCCTTTGTGAATTCGTTTTGAGCATCATTCACCTCCGTGAACCCTTCTGAAACACCATTAATGGCTTGCTAACCATGATCAATCAAGATCATGGAATATCTATCAACAGTCACAATAACCAAATGATCAACCATCGTACAGGCATTGTTAACCATGACCGATATGATGGTTTCTTAAAATGGGTGTACCCCCGAATCATCCAATACTACTCATCTTCAGCAATAAACCAACCATTCTTTCGGCTTTGCAATTCTGAGAACCGCTCATATCATCAACCATTCTTCATCATGATCAACCCATATTCACTAACCATTCCCGCAACCAATACAATCAACCCTGGTAACCAGACCTAACAGCAACCATTGTTAAAAGCAGCTATCATTCACAGCTATCAACTATTATCAAAAGTTCGCAACCATTCTCAACCACGATCGACCCATATCTATCATCAATTGCTAAGTCAACCGTGATCAACCCATGTTTACTTGGTAATTGATGATCATTCAATTACTACCCATGTAACCGCTGGTCAATTCTCCAAGCGAAACATAAACTCAGTAACCTGTGATCAACCGCCATCCCTGATGCCCAGCTTCCAAGCTCTGCCGAGTCGCGGGTGCCATGGCCCACGGGGGCACTTCCTCACCAACGGCCTTGCATCAACGGTCACGTTGCGGGTGTCGCCACTGGGGAGGTTCTATCTGAGAGTGCTCACGGGTAGGTAAACCTCTATTTGTGATATGATTTCATCTATAGATATGTCATGTTATTATTTGAACCTCCCCAGGTAGTCGCTGTGATTATAAACTCTATTTGTGATATGCTCTGATCTATAGATATGTCATGTTATATACAGTACCTATATGTACGGTGCAGACTAGAATGCACAGCATTGTATCCAGACGTGTATATAGATAAATATAGTATATCATGTGTCTTTCTTGTGCAGGTGCACGTAGACTAGACATTGATAAGTGTCGTCCAACTGATAAAAGAATTTACGCAATCGTGGAACTGACATCCAGCCGCAGCCACTCTGGCACGGTGTCCAGCCTGTCCAGCCCAGTGGGATGCAATCAAATCGTTGTTTTTTTCAATGATTACACGGTCCCTCTCCAGAAATAGTCATCCAACTAGTTGATCCATGTTCATGGCTGCCATCGTTAAACTCCCTATGAATGCACATTGGTCTTCCCATAACTTCCCAAAAATCGTCCGCCATGTCAATACCCTGTGTATAGCTTTACTTGCCATACTTATAAATATTTGTGTTTACTGTTTACTTACTGTAATACTTATTTGGCTGTGGGTCAAAACCCTGTACCCCTGGTTCCCCTACTATTAACCATTGTTTTCCCTATAAAATGGTTGGTTATTGCTGGTTCATATTGACCCATAGCCATTTGTATAGCACAGCTCTCATATCCCAACATCCACAGACACCGTGTGATGCCCCACGTGTGTCGAAACCTGGGAACGAACTGCCACATCAGCTGCTGGGATCTAAAACCATGGAAGTCTTTTCCTAGATGAATATGTATACTGAATACCTGTAACATGTAATGAATATCTGTTATATGTACAGTAGTAATGAGTATCTGTTATATGTACAGTAGTAATGTACAGTAGTAATGAACATCTGAATATATCTGTAATGAATATCTGTTATAGATTGTATGTACAGTACGTATGTAATCATATGTAAGCATACTGTATCTTGTATGCCAGTATGTGTCTGTGTGCTGTACATTGACACAGAAGTAACAATAACGTTCGGTGCACCCAATCCAAGAAAGTAGACGACGACCAGGTTCGTTGAACATGGTCGACTACTTCAGTGGGTTGTACCAGTCGTATCAAATAGAGGAGCATACCATTGAAACTTGGATACTCTTCAGATCTCCCGAAACGATGCAAGAATGGTCCCTGAAGCTTTCCCACCGAGCTTTCCCTAACCATTTGACAGAAACAGGACACCTGCTGTCCCAATGTTATAGGAAACGTTAAAACCATTCATAAGGATGTTGACATCTATAAACCACTATTGAATCAAATAACCACTCTCAACTTAAATCTATTAAGAGCAGCTAGCAACCATTTGTAGCTACTATCAACATCCATCAACCACTATTACCCACAATTTACCACAACTGATATATAATAGCTGCTGTACAATTTCAAAAACCTTGAGACCCACAGCCGCATGCAGAATCCATAAGCAGCTCTAGCCCTGGTTCACCACCCCCGCGACGGTTGACCGGTACCAACAGCTATTAAGAACCCATCTAAGCAACATGAATTGCATCTTCATAATCATGACCCAATGGTGCGTGACCATTGTTGAGACCCATTCACTGTCGTGAACAGTCATGATTGAGCATTGGTGACCACTATCAGCCAGCTCATCATATTCACTTGATGAGCAAGCATCATTTTCGCAAACATTTTCTAACATCATATGCTAGCAGCTTATCAACCCTACAAAAATCAACACCTGATCATTGAACATCATTAAACCCTATGATTAGCCGATTCCTCACCAGCTGCACCCACCACGTTGCAGCCCACGCCTCGTCACATAGTGAGCTGCCCGGGAGCACCCGCAGCACCCGTCAGCAGACCGTTGCGAATCTGCGCAGACACCTGGGAGCTGTGAAGGTGACATCTGGGCCGATCCGCCGGGCTCCGGGTGAACGGCAACAAATACAGGGATCAAAGCCCCAAGAACCTCCAAGAAGCACGTGAAAATCCTGAAATTTTAGAAAAATAATGGTGTAAGAAGAGGATATTCATCGGGATCCCCCCCCATAAAGTGGATCACCCCAAGTGTGACGCTTGTGATCCAGGCTCCACGGTGTTCCAGGGATCCGAAAGCCAACTAAGTTACTCGCTGAGGTCACAAGTTCTACTTCAAACAGCCCATCCCATGCAGCCTGCAACTCGACAGAACTTGTGGCTTCACGTGCAGCCACCCTGAACGGTGAACCCTATCACTCAACAAAGGCAGTGTGTTGACCTCAGCTTAGTGGTTTATCCCCACAATGAACCGTTGAGGTGAGGTCACTGAAAAGTCGCTGGAGAGTTACGGCAAGGTGGGGCCCCCAAACGCCAGCCAAGTTGGTTTACAACTGGTGCAAGTGCAGATAGCTAGCAGTTAAGATATAACTATAACTATAACTGCAATCTATGGTTGTGGGTATGATATAACTGCTTGGTCTAAGGTCAAGATAAAACCATAGTCAAATGAGGCAAAAAGAAAAAATATCGACTTTCGGATCTTTTTGGGGCAAAATTGGCAAAAATGACGTCCCAACCCATCAGAAACGAGATCATGAGATCATAAACCTATGGAATCCCATGGTTCTCTGCTGACAGCAACCAGTTCCACCTGGACCTTTCAGCCCAGGAACATCTCCCACAGCTCCCGGGCCGCTAGGAAGGAAGACCGTGCTGGACCCTGGGCAAGATCGTACTTGGATGTGCGGGTTATAATTGGGATATAACCATGGTATAACCATGGTAAATGACCCTATCAGGTAGCTCAACTGACCCTTGTGACCATGCTTGTAAACCCAATAGGGTGGCTTAGAAACCCCTATAACCATGATAAATGACCCTAGAAGGTCGGTTGTAACCCTTATAACTATGAGCATAGTCAGGAGCCAACTACTAAGTGGGGATGCGCATCCAAGCATCACCAACCAAACAACAGGCAATGGTTTCTGAAAAAATCCACAAAGAATTTGACCATCTTTGATATACACCTATGCACTGTACACCATGCACTGTACACCATGCATTGTACACCGCCGAAGGAATGTGAGGCAAATAGGCAAATGCATGGACACGTCCAGACTCAAACCGTCCCGCTGATGGCGTTTTTAGAAAAGCCTGGGAGCCAAATGAAAGAACCGTCCCTACAGCAGATCTCCATGGCACATTCACCAACTAGTTGGTTATTTCATTCACTAATTATTGGTCTCAATCATTGGCCTTAACAAACATGAGTCGGTTGTAAGGCAAATGCCACCATAAAAGAATTCTACAAGTGCATCCAAGGCTCTGTTGTTTGCGGCCACATCACGCAAGGTTTCGAAGTATTGGGTGATCCTCAGCTCAGCCGAGCTGCATGCTGCTGGTGACCTTTCAAGGATCACTGGTGGCAGACTCCCCAAAATCCGTTCATGGGAGGTCTCGCAAGCATTGACTTGGCCATCAACAGCAATCTATCACCAGTATAATGCCCATCATTACAAAGATTCGCGCTGATCAACAATCAATGATTCATTCTTCATTGACCAATAATGATAGCATCATTGTTAACCATTGCTCAGGATAACACACGTCAATGCTCAACCATCATTAATCATGCTTAAGCTCTGGTTTTATTGATATCACAATCATTACTCATTAATATTAGTCATGGTCAAGCATCATTGAAAATAGTGATCGACCATGACTAATCGTTTAACATGATTACCACCATTCTCAACCAGTACCATTGATACCCCTGTTCATCACGATACTTCAACTGGTTCACTGCAAAAGGTGCGTTCCAGCCACCGAATTGCAACCCTGTGACCTCCGGTCTTATTGGTTGGCAGAAGGCTGGTGAATTGGTCAATGCTATGGTAAATGGTGGTTACTGGTTGGCAGATGGTGGTTCACTATGATGGTTAATGACGGTGGTCAGATAAATGATGGTGGTTAAGATGATAAATGATGGTTCATGAGGGTGAATGAATGATGCCTATTAATGATGATACAGGAATTCTCCTTGTTTTCCGTTTTGTACACTGCCTTATGTGTTGCTCACGTCGGTGTACACTGCCATGATGACATCCCATGGACCATCACGGTGCACCGCCACGAGTCAGCAACAACTCCGAGATCTTCTCAGTGGAAAGCTGCTCCCCGGAACCATGCGTGATGGAATCCCTGGCACGGGACTCTGGACCCACTGCCTTCAGAAATTGCTGGTCCTGGTGCCATTAGATATGCACATAAATGTGTGCCTTTAAGTGTCGCTAAAGATAAAGTCAAATGAGGTGTGTAGTCCTTTGAGTGCTTATCCTTTAAATATGGTATGAGGACCAAATTATGCATTAAACCATCAGTGGTGAGCCCTATAGTCCTACACCATCCAGAATGGATCAGCCATGGACGGACAACCTGCATGCTGAACTGGTCGAACCAGTGTAGTCACGGACGAGCCAGGGATTCTCAACCATATGCATAAATTTCTACTGTATATGTATTCATACATCTCATTTCATTGATGTAAGGGCAAGGACCCTCACATCAAGCTGGGGAAAGAAAGCTTTATCATGGAACACTCCTAGATCTCAACATGGTATCAGGACATCCATGGAGAAACCAACAACTCCAAGGGAACTCCAACGGGCGCCTGAGACCGTCGATGATGGCGCGACGCTGGCGGGCGATACCTTCTCCCTGCAACTGCGCTGCATCAGCTTGGGCTTCCGCAGCCTTCACTACCTGGCCACTGGCAGTGCCAACTGGCAGTGGTGGAGAACCACCCTGGTAATGGATGATGGCTGATAACTAGTGATAACTTCTAGTGATAAGTAGTGATCACTAGTGATAACCAGTGATAACTAGTGGCAAGTGAAGTGTAAAGGTTTATGTTTCAACCATTGATGTTGATGTGTGAAGCATCATCCACCTGAATAGTACAACAAGAAATAAGAGTGATGTTCTAAGTTGATTCTAAGTTGATAACCGAGTTGCATGGTTGGTGTATCCACTAATCTTGCTTAGATCCCCACTGAAAAGAATTCTTCACCAATCACCGTGAGACATTGGTGTGGCCAATGGTAACGGTCCATTCCAGTTGTAGGTTGATATACGACGACCTGGGTGGAAGTAGCAATGGCAGGGGCAAGTCAAAATTTGCCAAAGAAATCGGTTGATGTGTCACTGGGATGACACACTGGGCCTAGGGATAGCAGTTAGGATAGTCTCTATGATTTTTCGGCCGTTTTTTGGGAATGATGGAACCAACTTTGTATAACCAGCCATATTGCTGATTGAACATCAATCATGTGTTTGATGCTGATAGATACAAACCACTAGTATAACAAAAAAGCCTACCAAAGCTTCACCATTCTATGACCCAATTGCTGACCTTGCACCTGGAGTTAGACAACAAAAACCCTTGTAGCATCAAGCTGCAACAAAGCTGTGAACGGAGAAGCAACACATGAAACCGAGAATGCTTCCGGGTGGGTCGGACCTTGTTTGGGTGATCCTGGCACCAGCATGACACAGTTGCTTGAGCTTCCAACAGATCCAACTGGCGTGGCACAAGGATCACAAGTCAAACTTTGGGTGATCCTGTGCACAAGGTTAGGTGGTTTGCCAAACAGCAAAGATTGTTTCTGCCCTTTTTCTGTTATAAGACTCGGGTCAAATCGGATTGAATATGAGATATGACAGAAGTGCTTTGAAATTGACAAAAACAAAAACCTCAGAGCATACATCTCAAACATGGAAACTTATATAAGCGATACAAACCAACAATGAGCATCAGTAAACATGCGCTGATCGTGGTTTCCACACTCTAGTCTTCCTCAACACCCCCAACCCAAGTATTGGAAGCAGCCTCTGCAATGGCTTGTGATTGCCCCAAACCCATCCAAACTCCCCAAACATTTGAGGTCTTTCACTGGTTTAGCATTGATTGATCCACCATGCCTGCATCGAAGCCACCTTCCCTGTCGTCATCATCACCTTTATCCCACCGTCGCTTGATTCTTTCTGATGAGTCCTGCTTACCACCATTCACCACCGTTGTTCATCCATTAGTGTTGCTTCTCATCCCCAGCACGGTTGCTTGGTGCTGCTTCCTCACCACCGCCAGCACCTTGATCTTCTCCGCTTCGGCGGCCATCTGCGAGGCATCGCGCAAGCGCTTCTGCTTGTTGATCTCATTCATGGAAGCCACCACCTGGCTGTGAGCGCCGGCTTGGCACAGCTGCTCTTGGCAGAAGTGGACTGCTCAGAATCGAGATTTTTCATCCCCCATCTGCCAGGCAGATGAAAATAAACTATGATACACTGAGCAACCAGCTGCAGGTCTCTTGCTTTCCCCCCAACCAACAGGCCACTGGGTGCACCCGGACGCTGCGCTGCCTCGGCGTTGGGAGAGACCTCGGTGACCAGGGCCTTGTTGATGGCGAAGCCAAACGCTGCCATCTCCGTGGAGAGTTTCTTCTGCACGGCATCCGAGATGTCATCCTGGCCGCGGCTCCACGGCTACGTGGCGAAGATGGAGCGTCTCCAGCTTGGAAGCTGGGAAAGGAACTGAGTTTTAGGGTCAAGGATAGTAAGAACTTCAGATGTACATGTCCCGTTTCATGGGTCACAAGCTGATAGATATCAGTTGGAACAACCACGCGCTTACAGTGACCTACCAGCAGGAGCTTCTGGAATCGCTGAGAAGGAGTGGCTCTGCTGGTGACCCCCATCCGTTGCCATCCGGGCCCTGACCTTCTTTTCAAAGGACTCATCCAGGGTCATCTGGGGGATGAAGGAGCCTCAGTTTCAGGTGAAAACGGAGCCTGCGGCCATGCAAACAGCTTCTTTTTTGACTCAGACAAATCTGGGGTGATCTAGGTAGGGTTTTGCTGGGCAGCATTGAAGGGGAGAACCACAATTTGCTCCAAGAAGGCTTTGGCAAGTTCTTCCACACCTTGTCTTGTAGAATTCTGGCAGCAACATCTTCTTGCACAGATTTCCATAATGGAAACCACATAACCTTGTCCTAGAGCTGACATTGTGCCAACTAGCCTTTTCGGTGATAACTTGACATAACCCCATTTCGTTTCAACCGGTTCGCGTCAAATTAGGACTTTACCAGCCTCGCAACTACTGCAAATCTCCAAAGTTAGTGGATGATTGACTTGAGACTTGCAGTGGGTGGATGATTTACCAGCTTCGCAACTGCATTGCTAGATGGCTGCCTGGTTAGTTGATATGTTCACTCACCATCAAAATAGTTGGCATGGTCTCGCCCATGATGCCAGGCTTCACCTGGACGTGCCATGGCAATCAACCCCTAATGACCTAATGAATTCATCGAGAGGTAAGAATTGGGGGAGGGGCATTTTTTGGACTTCAGTTGCTTGCGTGCTTGCTGGATTGCTTGGTTGGTTGCTTGGTTGGTTGCTGGATTGCTTGGTTGCTTGGTTGGTTGGTTGATCACTTGCTTGGTTGGCTACTTGCCCTTGCTGTCACCAGAAGCTCCACAGTTCCGCTTGGTCCAAGGACGCACCACGTCCGCAACGTATGACTCGATCTGCGCATGCACGTTGTCCAGCTTGTACATCGCCTTGGGGCGCCGGTTGCTTGGCTGAGCAATGGCTGCTTGGCGATTCATGGGTGAACAGCACGAGGGCACCACTTAGGGTAGATATGGGTAGATATATAGTTATTGATATTCTGGTTAACAAATGAGGATTTGTTGGTCCTTTGGGAGAGATGGCCATGGGGCAAGCTCTTGATCAACCAACGTTCATGGGGGATTTCTACCAACAATAAGAGGGAAAACAGCCTGGTTGATGGTGGGGAACCAGGGGTACAGGGTGAACTGACCCACAGCCATATAGCTATTGATTTTCTGGTTAACAAATACATAGATCTTGTAGTAGATAGCTACGTTGAACTATGTATAGAGAGCATACCAGCAGTTGTATAGTTGATGTTAAACCGCAAATCTTAACCAACATATGACTGGGACAACTATTCCATTGGGTAGTTGATGATCAATGGATCCATGACGGTTGCAGCTAGATGGTTCATTATGGCTTGTTCATCATGCTTGGCTCATGATAGTGCACCACGCCTGGTTGTGATGGTCGATATTGGTTGACTCATGATGATTCATAATCAATGACAGAGAATATAACAATGATATCATGATTATTGTAATAGCCATGATCGTGCACTAATTGCTAGCCAATCCCATCAGCGGCTGTCACAATGAAACCAGGCAGTGATGATACACGACAACCATGGCATTTCCTCACTGGACCCACATTCACCAGAGCAGTGCCTGGGGATGCAACCATCCTTAAAAACTAAGCATTTTGCCCTGCCACTGGCTGCCCGTGGCTGTGTTTGAGTTGCCCCTGGCAAAACGTGAAACTATCGACTTCCAAGTGGCAAGCTCGGTAGATTCTGGCATCACGGACTGCTGCACTGCAACCTTTACATGCACGAACACGTTGTCCTGGGACCAAAACATCGGAAAAGCGTCCAATGTCCAAGCTACACTACAACGATGCGGGGACCACAACGATGCGGGGTGATCACGGGTTTGGACACCAACAGGTGTGCAAGACCAACAACTAAGCACGTCAAAGGATTTGCAGCGAGACCTCCCCAACCTGCGATCTGGTGATCCAAGGAATTGAGGCCCCAAGAGATGCCCATCCCAAATCGAAGTTGTGCCTCCCAAACTGTGCCCGCAGTCCTTGGTCTTGGTGGAAACACTGACCATATTCTGCTCAGTACGTGATGTGATCGACCGAAAGGACACGCAAGCTCCACAGCAATCGATGCCCACTGTGGCCAGTCCGGGCTTTAGCATGTGAGAAAACTTCCCGAACTTCTCCACAGCATAGTACCTCCGTGCAACTGTCCAGAAGTTTCACACCCAACAAAAAGGCTCAATCAACTCATGTCTCTGCAAGTTAATCCATGTGCTCTGTTGGCAGGACCAGCTGGTAAATGCAATTGACCACCGCAAACCGAACCTCTGTTCTGGCTCGATTATCGATTTGCTGAATTGGGGATTGTTCACTGCCAGGAGACCACGCACGATCTGAAGATTCTCCATGTCGGCCCAGCAATTATCAGTTTCTTGGGGGACGTGAAAAGGGAGGCACACCTATCTGCCAAATTTTAAAGAGCGACACCTGATATCATGACACATATCTGAGATCATGACACATATCCGGTGCAGCTCAGATGTGTTGGTTTCAAACAAGCAAGCTATCCATTGGTGAAGGGGGTATGCTTGAAGTTTTGTGCCAAAAAGAATCCATGAAGCTGGGAATGTTATTGCCTCACAATCTTCACGGTGCAAGAATATCCTCGATGAATGCCCATGAGGTTTCCTGCATTAGCCACTCGTCGATTTTGGCACTAGCCGTGTGCCCAACTCCACATGTAGACAAGATGCTTGTCCTGTGGAACAGTCACCATGCAGTTGGTGCATGGCAAACATCCCCGCTCCACTTGCTGCATGGTTGGCACAACAAATGACCTGCGAAACTAAACCACTACTTCGAGGCTTTACAAGGCTGCAGCAGGACAACAAAAAAATCCTCATGGCACAACATCAGTGGACGCAGTTTCTGATGAAATCTGATGAAATCAGCGACCGCATCTGTCAGCTTTCACAGTGGAGCCCTGCCCCTAAAGCTGACCACGCCTGCGGTTCGCGATGGAAGTGTGAGACTCTGTAACCTGGCGATCAGCCAAGGACTAGGTGACCAACGCCAGCGCTGGCGCGAACCCGCGCCTAGCGAAGCCAGGGTCCCGCGGAATTGTCGCAGAGGCACCTGGTGGCAGCAGTTGCGGGCGGAAAATCTACAGATTCTCGAGGGAAACCACCAAGCATCTTCAAGAACTGGTCAAAAATGTCCATTTTCTGTGGGTCAAACCTAGAAAATGATGTAATGAAGTTAGGAACTAGGCCCGCCCCAACTGTTGAGGTTCACAGCGATGACCCCTGCTAAGCCTCTAGGATGTAGAAACCATGGACTTGGGGATAGCAATGATCCAACCAATGGTTGATTCAACAGCCAGATCCGCCAAATTACCGATCCTCCTCGACCAGAACGCTGACCAGTGTAATTTTTCAGACCTCAAATGGTTTTGAGTCAGCTCACACGGGAATCCTGACCTAAATTCAATGGACTGGCAACACCTACAAACCTCCAGCAGTTTTTGACAACCCCTCGCCATCTCCTTTACTATGATCAGCATAGGCAAACCATGAGGAACTTTTGGGACACCACTTCAAACAGCGCCAACGAGTGAATCATGTGATAGCTGGAAAATTGCCAGCCAAAATTTCCTCAGGTTGGCCATCTCTACCAGTTTGTGTGGGTTGATTCTCTGCAGGTGATGTTTGGTTGTGGCTTGATAAGCATCCCGCTTTGACTATGGGGCGTGATACTTGCCATCATGAGTTGGTTAACCCACAGGGCTATCCACCTGTTATAAGCAGTGTGAGCTAAGTTGCTTCTTTACCAGGATTGGTCACACAAAGAGCAATATATGTAAATGCTGTATATTGTCTTCCGCTATGTAAATGTGCACATGTGCATGTACATTACCACAGGCATATCAATAATGCTGCGTACACCAAATCCAAGAAAGTAGGCGACACCCGTATTACTTGGACATGGTCGACCACGTCAGTCAGTTGTACCAAGTCGTATCAAATCGGGAAGCGTACCATCAAACTTGGATACTCTTCAGAGCTCCCGAAACAATGCAACAATGTTCCTTGCAGCTTTCCCACCAAGCTTTCCCTAGCCATTTAACAGAAACAGGACACCTGCTGTACCAACTTTATAGGAAACCAGTCAAACCACCATTAACCACTGTCAACAACTCTTTACAACTTTTGTCCACGAAGCCCAACGTTGCTGATGACCCCATGGTGGATGTTTCACTTCACCTGACTACAGCGACTACAGCGACTTGCTACGAAAGAGCTGGATGATCGGTCCTATAATCTCTACGAAGAACTCGAAACAACTGGCAGCTCATCGCACGAGTCGCGCGGCACCTGGTTCACCTTCAGCGATTTGCAGAGGCTGGGCAGCTTGTAGAACAACGCCTCAGAGCAAGCCCCAGCACTGGGAACTGGAGATGCGACTTGGGCCTGACTGGGGAAACCCAGCAGCTGCCTTGTGAGGCAGGAGGCAGCAGCCCAACTGGTGGTTTCTCCAAACAGAAGACCCCAAGAGTGGTTGGTTTATTACTATAAATGGCTTGTAGTGGATGATTTTTCAGGGTACCCCTATTTGGAGAAACCACCAAATGAATTGTAACATCCAAGCTGCTACATGCCAGCAGCCCCCGACGTTCCGTTTTTTTCCATCACTTGTCAGTCGCTCTGGAGATGCTCAGGGAGCGTAGTGAAGGTTGACCGCCTGGGAGATTGCTACCGCTAGTGCGGGGTAAGGTCTAGGATTTCGGGTGGGCACCTTGGATCAACAAGGATGACAAATCGATCAAGCAAAAGACAACAAGAATCAATTGAGTGAAGCACTTTGGCGGTTGCCATATACATCTGATCATATCTGATCGAGGTTGGCTACTTGCTCTTACCACAATATTGATCTCATCTTTTTGCACCAAATAACATGCGATTGGTATCAAGCGCAACACACGGGGAGCCAGATACGCTACTAATGAAGCCAACTTGCAGTGTGGGAACGTACTAGCAAGCAATCTCAGTCCTGTTTGTTGTTCATGTGGAAACTCTTCAACCAAACAATCCCAGCAAAGTTGGTGCGGCCACCAACGAATGAGCCATAGTTGACCCAGCTGCTAACAGACCATTCCAAAAGCTTCACCCACAACAGGTTGGTGAAAAACTGGACACCAATTGGAAACACTGCTGGTAGATCCGTGGGTTCAGTTGATTGTGATTTGTTCAACAAACAGCAGGGTGGTTGACGGATGCTGGATCCAACATTTGCTGAGGGGCTGATTCCATTGGCTGAGCGCAGCTGCTCCACATGCTCCCGATCGGCAGAGCGGCTCATCACACCTGTGGCAGCTGCCAAACATGGAGAGAGTCCAGCTTTTTTTTGCTGTGGCTCTGCATAGGCCTTGTACCCCCTAGAGATTTGAGTCCTCTAGGGCCTTGTAACCCTGTTGTAACAAGCAAACCCTAGAGATTTGAGTGCTCACTTAGTTCAACCCATGAAGTTCATGTTCTTCAAGCCTAAAGGATTCGCTGACCCTTCTGTGGCGTGACGTTAGGTGCAAGATTTTGAAAGCCGCTGTCCACAAGCGACCCAAAACTACAAACTCTGATTCACGCAGCACTGTATTCACATCATCAAATCATTCTCAACGACCATTTACCAAATTCAACCACCCTCAAACGAAGTTTAACCATCATTGATAAACCATCATTCCTCTTGTATCAAACATCACCATAAGATTGTGCAAAATCTCTTGGCCCTACTTTGAAGCGCGGACCCGGCCTCGTTCATCATTGACACAATTAGGACTGGATAACGTCATTTTGGGGTACTGTATCTGGTTCAATCTCATATTGAGAAGTAATTGACACTGGTACTAATATAAACAGATTCCGGACCAATCTCGTTCACGAGCTAACTTTGGATGAGAGGACAAAAATTTTGCAAGCCCTTTACTTGGAATGAATTGCGCAAATAAAAGTCGTTGCCCATATATCAACCATCAATCACCCCATTGACCATTAGTTGTAAACCATCATTAAGCATCGTTACTATCACTAAACGCATCATAATCAATACAAACCATTCACCATTAGTATCATATACAACCCCAGAAACAAAAACAACCAAATATACATATATATTGTGTATGTATATATACATATGTATATATATATATATTTATATTTATATTTATATTTATTTATTTACTTCTTTAAATATATATATATATATACATACATAGCCAGCATTGAAAAACCATTGACGACTTAACCCATATGGCTGTGGGTCAAAACCCTTAGTCCCCCTGGTTCCCCATCATTAACCAGGCTGTTTTTTCCCTATAGTTTAGTTGGTTATTATCGCCCATGAAATTGGTTGGTTAATCGCTTGATCACTTAACCCGTACATAAACCATGGTGGAAAAGCATGAGGATCGTAGCCAGCATTGGAAAACCCTTGACCACCTAGCCAATACATAAACCATTGATCATTGCCATCATTGCCATGGCCAACGGCTACCCCTGGGCGCCGTGCCGTGCAGCTCACTCAGCCGTGAGAGATCTCCCTGCCACCTGGGCACGGCATGACATGGCCATGCCTGCGGGAAGACCAACGAGTCATGGATGCTGAGGATGGTTGATTAATGGTTGGCTAATGGTTGACTAATGGTTTATCATGGTTGATGATTGGTGGTTGAGATTGATGGTTTACCAAGATGGTTGAGTTATGGTTGATTGATGGCTGATGATTGGTGATGATTGGCGCTTGAGATTGATGGTTGATAATGGATGGTTTATCATACATGATCAATGGTGAATGATGGTTGATTATGGTTGATTGGTGGTTGATGATTGATGGTGGAAAATGCTGTTAACTACGCTTGATGGTGGATGGTTTATCGTTATATAATGATCAATGGTGAATGATGGTTGATTATGGTTGAGATTGATGGTTCATATCATTCAAAATGATCAACTAAGGTTGATAATGCTGTTTATAATGGATGGCTTGCCATCAATGATTCATCTATCACCATGGGTGATCATACCAGTATCAACCATCAGTATGAATCATTTATGGATCGTTTAGAATGATCATCATGTTACAAAGATGCTTGATTCATTGTTAATCATTTGTTTTTGATTGAGATTGATGGTTGATAATGATTCATACAGATGGTTTACAATGTTGTTACTTGATCATGATCCTCCTCCTTTACAATGGTTGATTGGTTGCTAATGATGATACGCATTGAACCCACAGTAGGGGCCACCAACCAACCAACCACCATTGCTGAGTACCGCAAGTCACCATTCCCAGCAATGGTCATGTTCGTTGAAGCCATACGCAGCACAAATCATAGCCTTGGACAATCCCATGATTGATCAGCACTTTATTTGCAACAGATAAATGGTTAGTTAAATGAAATCTATGTCAATGATTTGCAATGGTTAGTAAAATGGTTAGTGAAAATGCTTGCCTGAGACAATGATAGCATTATAAATGTTTGCTTAATGTTTGTTTAATCAACTTATCCCAAAAAGTCGCTAGCTAGGAGAGAAATCATCCATTTCAGGTGCACCACAATTGTGTACGCTTCCATCTCTTGGAAGGGACAAGGTTTCGCGCCTACTGCTTGAAGCCCATGGAACAACTGCCCTGCCAAGTTAAGTGGTGGTATCATCCATGATTAAGCCTTATCTGCAATAAACCAACAAATATAGTGGTTTTTCAAGTCATAGGATACCCCCAGTTATGATCCAGTCTATTAACCATTCTTAGTAGTAAACTCCAACCACAACTTCGGGGTTCCCGGAACTGACTGGAGAAACCATCATTATGCTTGTATATCTTCTATAATTGTTGGGTATTATCCCCTTTGAATCGTCATCATCCCCTACAAACCTATCATCGCTTACCAAGGCACATTTGGAAGTCTCAGCCATGATGGACGTGCGCAGAACATCCAACTTCTGCGAGGTCTTCATGCCACCTGAGCAGGCGCCCCAGGACCGATCCACCTGCGCCCAACTGGACGCGCATCTCCATGGCTCGGAACTGGGAACTACCAATGGTTATAGGGCTTCGTTCAGCCTACCGGCTGGTACAACTCACCATGGTGAACTGACCCCAACTGCACATCCAGTCGTAGATCTAGCGAATCTCTAAGCATGGATTTGTAGGGAGACATGCGCCACCATGGCACTTCAATCCTTTACATCTTGTGTCTGCCCAGGGAAGATCTAGAGGAAAGTCTAGCTGCTGCAGTTGAGTCGGCAGCCGAAACAAGGGATAGCAATCAATCCAGACATCGCACTCAGGGCGGGGATGTTAGTGGTTGATGGATGGACATGGATGGAGTAGCATGGTGCACAATTAATGATAGTTAATGACAATTAATGATAGTTAATGATAGTTAATGATAGTTGATTAACTAGTTAATGATAGTTAATGCTTTATCATGGTGCACAATTGCCAATCATGGACGTTCATGGCCACCTACCAAGCTTGAGTCATTTTTCATTGAGTCAATACCCTGGTACCCCTGGCTGTTCATATCCCAAAACCATGACCAGTCACTGGTCCAACTCATCCGATGTGAACCACTACCCATTGGTTCGTTGGTACTGACCCATAGGTCCCAATGGCTACTGGCATATACTGCTTGAAAACACCAGTGTCTGATGATCAAGCTGATAGGTTGGTTGACATTGACGGCCATATCCAACTACTGTGGACGCTCATAGCTGCTGTTATGTATCCTTAATGTTGGCTGGCATATACTGCACAATGGTAAATCCACACTGTAAACCACCAGATTTGATGGTAAAACACAACCTATTTGTGGATCAACTACGGATGGTTTATTGATTAATCAGTGGATCTACCATGACTGGTTGGTTACCAACCATTATTCACCACCAAATATTAACCCTTGGTTCTTTGGGTATAAACCACTAGTAATAACCATTCTCAATCATTTCTAAGTACTATCAACCATTCGTCATCATTATGAACGACTAATCGTGAACCACTTGTATATACGAACCCTTGGGTTCATCATGACGAGT
Source organism: Symbiodinium kawagutii (assembly GCA_009767595.1). Classification (NCBI taxonomy): domain Eukaryota; class Dinophyceae; order Suessiales; family Symbiodiniaceae; genus Symbiodinium; species Symbiodinium kawagutii. Next base: position 62,335 of record VSDK01000496.1, on the reverse strand, counting down.
CTCACACCCCCGACCCCACGGCGGCCCCACCGGGGCCCCCGTAACGGCCTTCCTCATCGGGCAGCACGAAACGCACCACCGCCACCATGCTGCGGCCGCCACCACGCGCTTCCGCGCAGCACTGGGTGCACCACGCAGCACCCATGGCGAGCGACAAGCTGCGATGTAGATCTGCTGGTGGTGACGAGTAGATCTGCCACTTCTTAAGAGGAATAGTTGTCACTGGAAATCAGCTTTTTGTTCACTGTCACCACATGTCACCACTATAAAACTATGATGGTATGATGAAGACTATGCTGGTGATTTTGATGATTCATATATAAGTGGCTATGATAAGGTCAACCAATCTTCACCATCATTAGAACCACAATGGTGAGTCATGGATAGCCTCAGGAGCACCTGGGGGAGTGCTCCTGGAAGTTTCTTGCGAGCTGTGGGGCGTCACGGCAGCAAGGATGACCCACAGTTAGGGCTGGTCGAATCGTTGGGTCGTCAACCTTCACTTGATCGAATTTGTTTTGGGCTCCAACTCTGGAATACCTTTTTGGGCATCACTGGCTTTAGGTCACCCAAAGAATTTGTAGCCCAACCTCGACAAAGCCATGGTGAATTTAGGCACCAGCAGTTGGGGGTGCACATCCACGGAGGTCTTATCTCCAAACCAACCACTTCCCTTGGCATCAAACAACTTTCACGACTTGGAGCAGCTGCTTCCTGCCCTGTTTGGCTCCCCGCTACGTGTACAAGCTTCCTGCTAACAACGAGGGGGTTCTCAAACAAGGGGATCTGACACAAGGGGACAGGGACCACACATTGTTGTTGGTGTTGGATGCTCCCCCGTAGTCGCTGGCATGATTCACCGTTGCAAACCATCATTGACAATCGCGAAGCATGATCATCACGAAGCCGTTGTTATTGGCGATTCTTAGCCATCACGAAGCTTTGATAATCATCATTAATCATCGTTCACCGTGAAATCAACCATCAAGGCAACCATCAAAGCAACCACCAAAGCAACCATCAAAGCAACTATCAATTAAGCATCAAATAATCATTATTAGCCATGAAAACAATCCTTCCCTATCTTAGCTCAACATCCACGGTTTCATACGGCAAGTTTTCAACGCCCAGCGCGCCGAGCTCCCCAACATCATCGTTCTCTTCGCTCATGGCCGTCAGCAGCCCGGTGATCTTCTTCCAACCTCCGCGGCCGGTGACCCGAGTGCCATGACGTCGTGTTGTGGTTCATATGGCACTGCAACTGCTGCAGATGAGATCATAATGGTACATCATAAGGTGTATGTCGTCTCCGGTAATGGTGTATATAAGTGAAGTTGTATGTGTAGTATGTCCATGTATGTATACGTGTATATACAACGTTACACATATATATATATATGGTTTGGATCAAGAGATGATATGGGTGTGTGTGTGTGTGTATCCATTTAGGAATCGTTACGTGTGGTTGATTCATGGTTGATGGCTGACATTGGCTCATTCTAATTGATGATAGTTGTGACTCGGACGAGCAACAGTGCTGAAACCCACCTTGCAGAAGCGTGGCGCCCCATGGCAGAAGCGTTGCATACCTAACAGTTACTAGTGATACTTTACAGCGAATATATGGGCATATCTAGCTCCCAAAGGGGCTTACCGCAAGTCCTCATCCCCATCCCATGGCACCCATCACTTGTAGGACTTGGGAACCTCCCTCAAACAACGCCCACCCTGGGTCTCTGCGAGTTCACCCTAGATCACCCTGGTGATTGTGGGAGGTCTTTACCCGACAAGAAAACACGAGCAACGCAGAAGAAGGGAGTTCGCCCAACTCAACAGTGTGTGTATGTGTGTGTGTGTGTGCATGTCGTAACCATGGCAATCAACCTTTCAAGGTCATCTGCATGGTATATATCCATGGAAATCAACCCGCACTAAGGGGGGCGAACCCTGATAAGACCATGGTGCATGTAAGCAGTTACAAGCAGTGGGGATGCACATCCAACAATGCACGTTATTAGAATGAAAAGTAAATGGTACCAGAACATCGGATGGTTTCCCCACCGTAACAAGCAGCAGAGGGCCTTGCCATTGACAGCCAAAAGCACTTGGGTCTGTCACACAACCGGACGTCCTTCAACACTTAAATGTGAGAGGGGCAGAACGCATTCAATGTTCAAGCCTTGTGAGGCACTAAGCCTGAGGAGTAGCTCTGGCTTCACAAACTACCAGAACTAGTTGATCGGAAAATCTACAGGAAATCCCTATAATTGCTGGTTAAAACAGGGGTTTCTGTAGGTTTTCCCATCAACCTACCCAACGAAAAACTGCATGAAGTGCTCACTGCGACATCTTCACCCGCACCAAAGGCCCATTCCACACGAGAAAACTGGGTCACCGACTTGTCACTCCCGGAAGTGTTGACATGTTTTCTGGTGCGCAAACCTGCAGGAGTCGGACATCGTGACACGCCGCGACATCGGCTTCTGCCCCAAAAAAATGTGCAGGAATAGTCCTAAAATTGGAGTGATAGGTGGGAAGGCTTCTTGCGATCCGCAACTTAAAGGGTTTCAAGTCTACCCTCTGGTATTCGAACACAGCTGGAGAATCCACCACTTGTAGACTACAACTACTGCAACTGGTGATTTTCCAGTGCTGCACCATGTTCCAACATCAGTGACCCACAGGACTGGATCATGGTCATCAATCGTGACCTACGTCCTGTTGGGTTCCGATACTGGTTGAGTGCGGTAGTCCATGACATGGCCTGTACAGGCACCATCCAACCAGGGAGCCTGTAGACACCGCTCCAGAAAGTCGCTGTCGTACAGTGGACCACAATGGAAGGGGCCTGCGCATGGCCAGGGTAGTGCCACTCGCGCGGTGATGCCATGCGAATCGCCCAATGTTTTGGGCTCGCAGCAAACAACACATACGTAGCTTTTCTCGATGTTGGTACCTTGATAGCGGTTGACTATTTGCTGAATATTGGTTATATCAATTGTTGGTCGTGGACTATTTATTGCCTTTGGTCAGTGGTCAGTCACATAAGCTACACGAATCTCATATTATCCGCATGCCAAACAAGCGTAAGGTTACCAGAGATGACATAACACAATAACGGCATGTTGACACGCAAACAAACATGCATGCATACCAGTCCTAAATTACGTGACCATCGCTTTAGCTTTATTCATGTCACAGGACATTGATCAGATTGCCATGTATACAAACATACTTTGATAATCTGTATGACTGCATTAAAAAAAACTAGGAAACTGTCCGGAAACTGTCTTCCCACAAATTCATGTGTAGCTTGGGGCCCTCCCTAACACCCTTAACGGGTTGACGGGCCATGACACACCCGTCAGCACCGGGCCCAGCCTCCAAGTTTCATTTTGCCCTTGCACCTTGGTGATGAAGACCCGTTGGGTGTTGGGTTTGTGGAAATGCTTTCATAGCTGAGCCCAGCCAAGCAAAAAACAAGCGCAACCAACAGTGGTGTACCACCGGGTGCCTGATATCATCTACTATTTGCGCAATGGCAGTAGTTTGTCTCTGTTGAGAGGAGTACACCTCTCTGTGCCACAAACCATTTTTTTCACAGTCTGTCTGCTTCATGTTTGAGAGCATTGTCAACACGACTGCAGGAAATGCCAAGCACACATGTTATTGCAGGCAGTGTCCATACAGAAAAGTTGTTTCCCCGCCTGCACATGAATTTGCACACGTGTGGCAAAAGATTCCCCGCAATGTTTTGTGTAACTCCAAATGTTCAATTGGACGTCCATCTCCTACCATGGATTCACAACCATTGCATTAGGAAGGCCAGCGGTTAGGGTGGTAGCACAACAACGGAAAGCCACCTGTTGAATCGAGATCCAGCAGTAGATAAACCAGCAGCACTTTTGCCGCTTCATTGCTGATTTTGCCATGAAATATGGATCCAAAAACTCCATCTGCCCTCGGAAAAAACAGTTTTTGAGCAAGAAAATCCACCCTCCCAAGGCCAGCTAGGTCGCTACTGACCCACCCTGGGGCCGCTACTCAGGACATTCGCTGCCAGGGCTGGTGACCTTGGCCACTCGGAACTTCTCCTGAAAGCCGAACAGCCAAGCAGGCAACGTGCGATCAGCAGATGACCATCTTCGCCCGTGGCAGCTCCTTCCCCTCGTCTTTCTCGCCAAACTTCTGCACGAAGAAACTGTCGCATTGCACACACCTCACTTTCAAAGCCACAACTGACATCGGCGGCGAGTTACAGCAGCCGGCCCTTCCGCACGAGGCTCTGGCTGGTGCACCATGGCTGTCTTTGATGCATGTCGCCTTGCACCAGTGTGACTCCAGGTCCGTGAGTGAATCCAGAACCAAGGGATGCTTAATGGTTGCCGTTTGAATTTCATGTGTAATATATCTACATATATACACACATATGTACTATAGAAATGTATATCAAATGCAAAACAGTATGGACCCACAAACCCAAGCAGCGGCAGCCTTTTCGACTTGAGCCAAAATAACGTGAGTTGGGGGTGAACCACTTATGTACAACCCCATATCCAAACACCCCTCCTAGGCTAGCATCTTTGATGCGCAGCCTCACAACCTTTTGGCGATCACGTGACGACCACCAACGCAACACTGACCCATCGAGGCCATGTGTTTCCAACAAAGGTCGTTGCTAAGGGGCTTTGTACAGATATCACTCACATTGCGATCACTCTTTACGCATTCCACACTGAAGTCTTTCTTTTGTAGACGTTCTTGGACCCAAAGGAATCTCGTTTGCACGTGCCGGGTTCTTCCCAGCCCTTTTCTTGAGATTATCCCGCGGGCCGCGGAACTGTCCGAGTAGAGGATCAACTCTACTGGCACTTTCCACTCTTCCAGCATTGCCTTCAGCCCCAGTCCAGCTGCTCCAGCCTTGACCAAAGCATAAAACTCCGACTCTCCGGAGCTTAGACTTACGGTGCTTTGCAATGTGCTGGAATGTTTTACTGTATGCATTCCCAGCATGCACACAATGCCAGTCGTCGACTTCCTCGTCTTCAGATCTCCAGCGTGGTCTGAGTCGCAGTAGACTCTTACTGTACTAAACTTTCTTTGCTGTTTGAATTCTTGGACTACGCGCGGATGCCCGGCCAAGTAACGGCCGAGTCTTTTCAGCTTTCCCCAACTATACTCAGTTGGTTTCTGCATGTGTCTCGCCAGGCTTTTCACTGCTTCACTGATGTCTGCTCTATCGGTACTCAGGTATGCCGCTCTCATGGTGAGCGACCTGAACTTTGTTGTTTCTTCTGCACTCAGTTGCGGCATTGCTTCGGATGCCGCCACCTCATCCTGCTTCTGCTTCTCAGCCGGAGTTGAAACCGGCTTGCACCCTTCCAGCTTCAGTTCCTTGATGATGTGTTCAGCATGTCGAGGATCTGCTTCGTAGGTCAAAGTTCCAGTGGACTTGTCAAAGTCCAACACTCGATTCAGAACATTCATCGATGTTCCATCGCTCGGATCTGGACCGATGAGGCCATCGATCCTATACTCGAACTTCTCCTTCAGCTTGCTCTCCAAGAAAGCTAAAGCGTCCTCGTCTCCCAAGCACACAAAATCATCACCGTGGACCAGAAATCGAAGATCTCGGGTCTCGTCGATGAACAAAGCTGGCCACGCGGTGCACTGCTTTACACCACAGGACTCCAGCAACTCCACATAGGTCTGTTGCCAGATGTTTGCTGCATCCATGGTTGCATACATAGTCTTCCTCAACAAAGCACACTTGCCCTGCTGCTCGTGCCCTTCGGGCAATGTACAGAACACTCTTCGCTTGGCCACTCCATAGAAGTGAGCCCTGCTGATATCAATCAGCGCCATTTTGTAGTTCTTCCCTCGAGTGCTTTTCTTCACCGATGTCATGATCGAGCATAGCACCTTCAGTGCCTCCAGGGGAGGCATAGCCGAGTAGGACTCGTGCTCTGCCAGTGGTTGACTCGCCTTTTTCACCTCTCTGACCACCAAACGACTTCTGTAGTTCGCCTTCGTCTGGTCGCCCTTGTTGCGGTCTACCCATTTAAGGGTTATTGGCTTCCGCCCTGTCTCTTCCCAACAGAGCTTTTCGTCCACCACTGTCCAAAGCTCTTGCTTTTCTACCCAGGCCATTTCTTCTGCCCTGGCTTCCTTCACCTTCACGGGATCCAGCACTGCTCCTGTCACAGAGTCATAGATCAGCTGTTCACTCTCGATGTGCTCTACGAACTCTTCAGTGGGTTCGTTGCTACCACCAGGTTCATCGGGACAAGGTCCAGCCACCTTCTCACTCAGCGAAGATAGCTCTCCTCGATTGCGTAGCTCTTGCCTGATGCCACGCAAAATGGCTGACACGAGCTTCGGGGGGTACACCTGCGCATACCGAGCTCGTCCATTGATCAAATGCACGTGGCGGTGATTACCGCTACACTTGCCCTCCAAGGTCTTTGCCAAAACCTCAGAATTTGTCATCCATTGGGTTTCCTTACGGACATACCCAAGACCTTCCGCATCTTCGGAGGTCATGTCCCAGCGACACATTGGTGACTGAACGATGTAAACACCGTCCATCTCAGCTAATCGTTTGACTTCTTCCTCATCCCAGCTTCCACTGGGCTTAGGATGTTCGTGGAGGAAGAATCTCCCATTTCTGTGCTGCTCGATGTAGGAGTCGATTGCCACCTTCAGGTGAACCCTGCCTTCTTCCAAGATGGCTTGATTCTGCTCTTCGGTTCGCTTGTTCTTGTTCAGATTCTGCAGTGGACTAAACGGTCCACAAGGGGGCGAACCAATGAGGAACAACGGCTCCTCGGTCTTCAACAGTTGCTTCAAGGTCTTTTGGTCCTCTGAAGTTGACAAATCCCAATGCTCTCCTTTTGCGTTCTTACAAAGTGTAAGATCGATCGCGAATCCAGGTTGCAAACCAAAACGGTTTGCCTTGCTTGTGAAACGTTCGGGATTGTAAATTTCTGCTACATCTGCTTTTGTGCCACCCATTGCCATGAGCAGCTGACCAATGTCCAACACCTCTGCTTCCGACGCACCTGTCATGATGCGTTGCTGAAGGATGCTGGCTATGTCTTTCGTTGTCTGCTTTCCGGACCCTGATGATCCAGATGCCTTCGAAGCCAAAGTGGCTTGCCGCTTTTCTTCTGCACCAATGGCTTTCATCAACTCCCGCATTTCACGCGCTTCTGCTTCAGGATCTCTTGGACGTTTCAAACCTTGGGCCTTTTCTTCCTCTTCAGGTTTGGACTTCTTAGCTGTGGGGTCGATGCCTTCTCCAGCTCTTTTCACGGAACCCGGCCGACCCACTGGGTCGACTCGGTCCCTTCCGCTCTGAGGCGGCCGCTCCACAGGAGCGACTCGCTCAGCTTGCGGTTCGCCGATCGCAGCTGGTCCATGCATCTCTTCTTCCCCATCAGGCACATCCTCAAGTGCCCCTCCTTCTTTGTCTGGTCCTTCACCTGCTTTTCTCTTTCGAGCTAGCTCTACCCGAGCTCGCCCTTCTTCGCTTTCCTTGAGCCTCTGCTCAACCGCAGTCCTGCACTCGCTGTTGTGCGAGCGCACTGGCAACCCTGTCTGGATTGCTATGCACCCAGGACAACCGGGTGTGAAGTGGCCCTCAACGTCTTTCCTCTTGACGTATAGGTTTCTTGGCCCACTGTCTCTAACAGCGGGATCTGGCGAAAGCTTTCCTTCCGCCGGTGGAAGCTCGATTCGCACAGGCAGCGAATCAACATCCTCCGCCAACCTCGGACGGAGATTCCATGGGGTCCCCCTCAACTTCTCAAAGTCTTCGTCGTCCCATCTTTGCTCCAATGGGACTCTCTTGATGCTTCCTCCTTTCCAGACTCCTTCAGGAGTCATGATGAGCACGTCGCCGTTGCGGCCATGAGTGCCCACATATCGTCCAACTTTCAGCTTTGCAGCCAGGTCACTGTTGCCTGCCACATAGCTTTTGAGTGGTCTGAACCACACTTTCTCTCCGAAGCAAACCATTGGACGCTTCCAACGTCTTCCTTTCAAACGCTCGTATGGCGTTCGACCATCTGATCCAACCCGGTACCGAGACATGAGAAAATCCCCATGTCGAGCCACCCAACTCCACAAAGGATGGGTGTCCTTCACTTCTTTTCCCATCTTCTCTTCTAGGCTGCTCTTGGTTGCGCGGCATTGCCGCTTGGTTTCTTTCACTGCCGACTCCGCCAGTCCATTGGACTGGCTATCTCCAGTCTTGCTCTCTTCCAAGACTACTTCACAGCTCGCAGCTGCTTTCACTGCACTCTTCAGTGCCTTCACTGCCGGCTCATTGTCACTCCGCAGAATGACACGCTTATAGCCCGTCTCATCCAAGATGCCCAAGAGAAAGTTGGTTGCAAATGGGTCTGCACCCTTTGCCGGTACCGATGATGCCCAGTACATTCCCGAATGGTCATCTTTGCATTGCAGATGCGTCAATCCCTTCTCATCCTCTCCAAAGAAGAAGTAGTCAATGCCCAAAGTGGGAATGCCCTTCTCCTCGTGTGAAACCTTCCGATGCTGTTCCACCAATCCTCTCGCTCTCATGCAATGTCCGCACCAAGTGCGGTGAATGGTGTGCCCAGTCATCTCGTGCTCTTCGATTTCAGCCGCAGTCGGGCTGACAGGGGATCGCAATGCCTTTGGCTTACGACCCTCAACAACCTCTTCTTCCAACCTTTCCTCAACGTCGGCCTTTTCTTCGCCGACCTCTTCAACATCCATCGGACTTACGGCTCTTTGGCCTGCCTCGTGAAACCCGAACCTACCGCGCCGACCGCCAGGGTGTCCTCAGCCTCCGTGCCATTGAGGCACAGGTCGAACATGTAGATCCCTTTGTCCACGTACATGTTGGTCAGGTTCTTTGCTTCCTTGCGATGTCGATCACGAGCTCCTTGGAAAGCTTCACGGACCACTCCACTGATTGCACTCTTCCCAGGAATGATCCAACCCTTGTCGCCGTCCAGGATGACCAGGTTCTTCTTGGTGACTGCGCTTCCAGAAATCAAAGGCCTGTGAACATCGACCACTCTTCCTTCGATGCTTCGGCCTTCCCATTCTTCGTTATAACCTTTCAGGATTGCACCACCACCATCTTCCAACAGCTCGCCACTCGCCGTCTTGTAGCTGTTGCTGTTGGGAGCCTTGTGGATGTCCTTCTCGCTCACGATTCGCTTCGGCAGCGCGGTGATGGCTGCCCCAGTGTCGAAGTTGACCACCAACTTCTTCCAATTCATCTCCTCCATCGCAGTCTCCATCTCGAAGGAATTGATCTCCGGCTTGGCCTCCACGAGCTTGATCTTCTTGGCACTGCTCTCACGGACACGTTGCCTCTCCTCGATGTAGCCAAACTCGCGGTCCACGTCTGAGTGCACAAGGTCGCACTCAGCTCCCTTCCGGCAAAAGGACTTCTTGAAGTGCAAGCACATCTGCTCGCCCTGCGGGTAGTTCAAGTAGAACGCACCCTCTGCTTGCCTCTGAGCCTTCCGAGCCTGTCGCACCCTGAAGGTTCGTTGCACCTTCTTCTCCGCGGTCATGGTTCTCTTCCGGGTCTTCTTAATGTCAACCCTTGCACGCTTCATCACACGAATCTCATCCTCGTGTGTCTCCTGCTTGAATTGCCCGACCTCCTCCTGCGTCAGAGATCGATACTTCCTCACCGATTTCAGCAGCTTGCCCTTGTCCTCCTTCTGCGCTTCATGATGCCTCACATGATGCGAGGTACCCTTCAACAACCTCAGCTTCTCCGGGTCGTCCGCCACGACTGCCTCAGTCTCAATGCCTTCCACCTCGTCGGTCACGAACTCGTCGTCTCTCACCGTGTCAGGTTGGTCAAACGCAGCATGCCATTCATTGTCCAACCGGATCCTCTCCTTTCTCCTTTCAGCAACTCCGGTCTTCCTATCCAAAGTTGCCTTCCTCCTCTTCTTCTCTTGCGCCCACGCTGCACTGTGACTCACACCAGCCCTCACCGCAGCATGGTACCTGGCATCATGCCAGGACTGATCCAGGAGGGTCTCAGCTGTCAACGCGAATGGCTTCTTCTGGTTCATCTTCTCCTTGGTCTCCTTGTCGTCCTCGCGCATCTTGGCCTTCAACAAGTTCTTCCTCTCGTCGATCTGCTTGATGCGCTCCTCAATGGCTGCATACTCCTCGGGGTCTTCCACGGTCTCGAGCTCGATCACCTTTTCTCGCTTCTCGGCATCGAGGTTGGTAATCTCCATCATTTCAACGGTCCTGTGCATGATGGTGCTCGCAGAGGTGCCCACCGGTCTCGATGGTAGAGGGAGATCGGCCGAACCAGAGGCTCGACTCGTCCCCTGCTCTGCACTTGTTGCCATTGGAACCGACTCCGAACCAAGGGTTCGATCTGTTCCACTCAGCATGTTCCCCATCTTCTTTTCAAAGTAGGCAATCCTCTCTTCTTCTCTCTTGGATTCCAACTCTCTCAGGGTCTCAGCATTCTTGTCTCTGCTCAACCTGCCTGGGTCGAACTTGTTGCGCAGCTCTTCCATCTTCACAGCCGCAAGCTGGCTGAAGCTGCCCAAGGTCCAACCCTTCGTCAAGCAGATCGTCTTATCCACCACATAGTGGAAGGCTTCTGGAGCTCTCCACTTCAGCTCCTCCCTGATCGCCGTCTTCGATGCACCCTTCTTCGTGGATGCTTTAACCGCTCTGCCTTGTTCCCTTTCGCAATCTGGACACAGATGCTGCCGATGTCGAGTGGATCCATCCAAGCCACAAGGATTGAGCAGGCACGCATCACATGGATCCGAACACCTCTCTTCCTTCGGCCTCACCATCGTGAACTTGCCACCGTCCATGAAGTCCTCAAACTCAGGCTCGCTTCCTTCCACCGCTTCAAGCATTGCGATGCTAAGGAAACCGGTCTCAGCGGTCTCATTCTCGGCTTCAGGCTCTCCTTCCAAGTTGCTGATCCCTTTCTTGGAACCCTTTCCTTTTCCCTTGTCTTTTCCTTTGGGTTTCTGGTTCTTGTTCGCTGCACCACCTCCAGCACTCCAGCAGTCCTTCTGGAGATGACCAACTTTGCCACAGTTGTTGCACTTGCGGGTTTCCTTGCCCGCATTGCCCTTGGAACCGTTACCAGTCCCTTTTCCTTTGCCAGCAGAACCCTTCTGCTGACCCTTGCCTCCTTTGGCTCCACCCTTCGAGCCCTTCTTTCCCTTGGCGCCATTTTTACCAAGGGCGTCGAGATCCATGGGAGCAGCTCCACTCGGGTCCACAACCTTAAGTTTGTTCCCCAGCCTGGACTCGAGGTACGTGATGATCTCCTCGCGGACGTCGGAGTAGTTGGTGTACTTCGCACGGTTCAACTGCAAATGCCGCTCCAGCTCATTGGGGCATAGATGTTCCACCGTGCTAATTTTAATCTCATCATCGAGGATGTGGCGGGTGCCGTCTTGTCTCTTGCGGCTTTCATACAATCGAAGCTGCTCCTCCCACGCTTCCAAGGCACTTGACAATTCCTCGATCTTGCCAACCTTTCCCGGAGTGAGCAGGTGTCGAAGCAAAGTCCTCCGACGACCCCCTGTCGTCGGGTCATACCGCTTAATGAGGCGGCGCCACGCCTCGAATCCCTGGCCCTTGCCAGAGCTCCTGATGATGCTAAAGGCTTCGCGGTCGCACAAAGCCTGGAGAACTCCATAGAGCTGCGTCCCGATCGCCTCGATGTCATCAACCGTTTTGTGCGTGGGGTTCAACGGTCCAAACGCTGCCAGCAAGGTCGCCGAGGTTATCTCTGAGTCCTCCTCTTCGGCCCATTGAAGAACCGACTCCATCTCGGGGTACACCGACGTGACAAACGTCTCAACCCTTGTTCGCCAAAAGAGAAATGACTCCTCACGACCGTCAAATTTTTCAGGTTTGGCCAGTCCACGGGTATCGATAAGCGTGACTCGCTTATCGCTGCTCGACTTCAAGGTGGTTACCAAGTTCTGTTGGCTCTGAGCTAGGGCGTTGAAGGCTGTCTCCATCGTCGTCTGAAGATTCGCTATGTTACCTCCATTCTGTAGCTGCTGTTGCAACTGTTGCACTTGCGCTTGAAGTTGGGCTTCCTGCTGTTGACTTGCAGCTCCTTGTTGTTGAAGCTGCTGCGTCTGCTGCTGAATCTGTTGCGTCTGCTGTTGAAGCTGCTGGGTCATAGCTTCCATCTGCGTAGTCATCTGTGCTTCCCTCTGCTGCAACTGAAGCACCGTGTCTATCAGCTGTTGCGCATTCATGGCTCCATTTGGTGCCGCCATCACTGCTGCTTCAACCTACGGGTCAAGGAGTGGCTCGCGTTCCAGTTAAGATGCTGCCCGATCGCAGCAAACAGCCTTTGAAGCTTCCTTAGTCCACGGAGCTTCTTCACCAACCGAGTCCACCTAGCCAACCTTGCCCTCTCAGCAGCCCTAGCTCTGAACCACCGGGTTAAGCCGACCGAAGCAGTCGACAGCAACCCAACGATGGCTAGAGCTGGAACCCAAAAGTCCGCGGTCACCAACGCAAAGGCCACAAGATCCAACAACTGCTCCGCTACCATGCAAAACAGTATGGACCCACAAACCCAAGCAGCGGCAGCCTTTTCGACTTGAGCCAAAATAACGTGAGTTGGGGGTGAACCACTTATGTACAACCCCATATCCAAACATCAAAACAACATGTGTATATTTATATATATACATATGTGAATCCAGAAGGGTAGACACCACCTCCTCTCGCCTCGCAGCGGATCTTCAAGGGTAGAGAAAAGGAAGGGCCGCGCTGGTGCCCCGGGAGGGGCTCTGACCGCTCACATTGGTAGCGGAGCCCCGACCGGGGCACCCAGCAACTTCTTAGGACAGGAGTTGCGCATGTGGTAGACACCGCCATGACGGAAGATCGTGGCCTGAGACGGTTCTCAGGCGAAGAGGAAGACAGCGGCAAAGCGCTGAGGAAATGGAAGACATGGGCATCAGCAAAGATGCTCACGCTGAAGGACCTGAAGAAGGAGCAGCGCGGACCATGGCTGCTCACGCTCCTGGAAGGAGCAGCATGGGACAGCTGCGAGCATCTGACCATAGAGCAGCTGCATGCAGAAAACGGCGAAACACTCATCTGGAAGACTCTGGGTGATCGCTTCCCAGAACGGGAAGCCCATGACCTGATGGGGGAAGCATTAGGAGCTGCATTCGGACTATGCGCTCAAGATGGCGAAACAATGAAGATGTGGACGGCAAGAGTCAATGAAGTGTTCGAAAAATGCCGCCGTCGAGCGGAAGTGGACTTCCCAAAAAGGGCCCGTGGTTGGGTCTGCCTTCACTGCTGTGGACTCACAGAAGAGCAGAAAGCAGTGATCAAAGCTAAGACCCTTGGCTCCTTGGAATTCGAGGAGGTGGCTCAGGCTCTGAGGACGTGCTATCCACAATACAAAGCTGTGGGCCCCAAGAAGAAAAGCACAGCTGTTCTACAGGTGGAGCCAGAGGAGAACATCCATGAACCTCCGGAAGACCCGTCTCTGCTGGAAGCAGAGGCCTTCATGGCCGAACATGGAATGGCCATGGGAGGAGGCAGCGATGATGAGCCTCTGTCGGAGACAGAGGCAGCTGAAGCCCTTGCGATCACCTGGAAAGAAAGAAGGAAAGAAGTCGCCCGGTACCAGAAGGGGCGACATTGTGGTAGCGGCAATGGTGGCCGCCAGACCTTCGGCCAAGGAGGCCGGCAATCTTTCAGAGTGGAAATAGAGGAGCTTAAAAAGAGAACCAAATGCAAGAAATGCGGCAGAGTAGGACACTGGAAACGCGAGTGTCCTAATCCACCACTGAAGACCGAGGGAAACACTGCAACCTCGTCGACGGCCACTCCAGCTGGGGTGGGATATGTCCAGAGTGCAGGAGGTGATCCTCCTGTGACGTTTGTCGGTTCAGCCTCCATTGCCGAGGTATGCTCCACGGGTCTGGTGTCTTCACCGGGCTATGGGGTAGTGGATTCTGGGTGTGGCAGGACACTCATCGGAGCCGAAACACTGATGAAGCTCGAGGACATGATCCATCGTCGAGGCTTTGGACCCATCAAACGCTATGAGGAGGACAATGCCTTCCGGTTTGGGAATGGTGCTCTGGAGAAAACATCTGAAGCAGTGATCATTCCAGTGGGGATTGCCAAGCAGTACGGCACCATCGCAGCTGCGGTGATCAAGGGAGCCGCACCTCTGCTCCTTGGACGACCGACTCTTGAGAAGCTGAAGGCTCGACTGGATTTTGGTGACAAGAAGATGGACTTCTTGCAGACCAGCACGGAGATGCACACCAATGCCGCTGGTCAGCTGCTCATTGATGTTCTGGATTTTCCAGCACGTGGAAGCCCAGCACAAGTCGATCCTCCGAGCACACCAAGCCCAGTCGCACAGCCAGGCCAGTCGTCCAAAACCAAGGTTACCCTCAAGAAAAGAGAGTGTCGATGTTTGCTTGCACAATTCGATAAACATGTTAAGTCCAAACAAGATGGTATCCTGGTTGCTGAATTGTTCTCACCGTAGATGCCAGACTGGACCAATGCAAGCCCAGTCTACTGGTGGTGTGTCCACCATGCACCAATCGGGGGGGGTGGGAGCACATCAATCGCACTCGTAGGCCATTAGTCGAAACAGCTCGACTCATTCAGCAGTCCAGAAGTGAGATGCGCTTTTGCAAGCAACAGATCCGGAAACAACTCAGTAGAGGTGGTGATTTCCTGTTTGAGCATCCATATGGTTCAGAGGTATGGGGAGATGATCAAGAAATGAAATCCTTAGTCCGTAAGTATGGTAAGAAGAGAATAGATATGTGTGCTTATGGCTTGACTTGTCCAGATACGCAACTGCCAATCCAAAAAGGGACAGGTATCCTCACCTCGTTGACCGTAGAGAGCCAGCAAGACTTCATTCGCACATGTCCAGGGTGTCCATGTCATCGCAAAATCGAAGGCAAACTCAGATCAGGTCAGAATGTCAGTGACTATGTAGCTTCATATACTCCATCCTTTGTTCAAGACATGTTGCAATGGACCATCCACTCAAGGGGTATGTCACAAGCTATCGAAGTCAATCTGATCGAAGATGTAGACACCATGTGCCTAGCTGCAGAGCCCGAACAAGACGCTGCTCTTGAAAACCAGCCAGTCCAGGAAGCCGAAGAGACGAAGGCGGATGATCCTAACATCCAACGTGCACTGAAGAAATTGCATGTGAACCTAGGACATCCAAGCGTACATGACATGGTTAGGATCCTTCGTCACAGTGGAGCGTCAGAAGCAGCCATTCATGCTGCTAAGGCGTTCCAATGCTCAGTGTGCTCCGACAGCAAACAGCCCGCCAGTGCACTTCCAGCGAAAACCAGTAGGGTACTAGAGTTCAATGCCAAGGTTGGACTCGACATCAAGTACCTAGATGGCTGGAAGCCCAACCAAAGAGTCCCATGCATCAGTATGATAGATTATGCCACATCCTTGCACATCATGGCACCGATCTTCGTTAGAGAATCAGCTGAGATCATCAAAGGTGTGTTTCGGGATTCATGGATCAACTGGGC
Organism: Symbiodinium kawagutii; assembly: GCA_009767595.1. Classification (NCBI taxonomy): domain Eukaryota; class Dinophyceae; order Suessiales; family Symbiodiniaceae; genus Symbiodinium; species Symbiodinium kawagutii. Next base: position 46,751 of record VSDK01000496.1, on the reverse strand, counting down.
TGGACCACCACAGTTGCTCGAACTAGATCCGGCCAAACCCAACATGAGTGATGCGTTGGGAGAGTTTTGTGAAGGAATGGGAGTAGATATGCAGTTCATAGCGGCAGGATCTCACTGGCAGCTGGGTAAAGTAGAGCGGCATGGTTCGTGGTTTGAACAGATCTTTGCTCGAGTCAGAGCAGAGAACCACCCTCGCACCGCTGAGGAGTTCATCGAATGTGTCATGCAGACACAATGTGCCAAGAACTCTCTGATCACTGAAGCCGGGGCCAGCCCCTACCAACTAGTTTTTGGTAGAAATCCCAGAGTTCCACAAGATTTGTTACAAGATGAACCACATGTGCCTGCCAGCGACATGACCACTGTCGATGCCACGTTTCGGTATGCCAATGAGGTTCGGCAAGCGGCCAGAAGAGCCGTCCTCCAGTGCCAAGATTCCAAGGCACTTCGTCGAGCCCTTCGAGCTAGGCCAAGACCCAAGAAAGAGTTTCAATCTGGTGATTGGGTTTACTATTGGAGAGCTCAGAAATGGCAATCTGGTACTTTGGTTAATGGAGGTCGATGGTATGGTGCTGGTTTGATCTTAGGACGAATCGGAGTAAACTGGGTAGTGGCTCACAGGCGAAGCCTGTTCCGTTGTTCGCCAGAGCAACTTCGTTTAGCAACATCCGAAGAGAGAGCAGTGGCAGAATTCGATGAAGCTGAACTCCTTGGCATTCGCACCCTCTTAGAGAAGGGACAGTTTCCCAAAGGACAGTTCACCGACCTTGTCAATGATGATAAGCCCCCAACTAGTGAATCTAGTGGTGTTCTCCCTGAGGCAGGCGAACCGCCCCAGGAAGCTAGTCGTCAGAAATATCGGCCGTCGGATGCTCTCCTGAAAGTCATGCAGACCAAGACAGAAGATTATGGACCCATCAAACGAGTCAGACATGATCACAAGTCACCACCAATCTATCTGCATAGACCACCGGTGATGGCCCCAGACGACTTGCAGGAAGTCCTTCGAGAGACAACAGCAGAGCCAGCGTCAACTGAAGCAGCACGCAGCACTAGCCCCCGAGGAACTAGTAGCAAACGAGATGCCAGCACTGACATCGCAGAAGACAGACCATCCACAAGATCACGTCATGATGAACCGAATGATGATGAGGCACTGATGGTTGAGATGATCAACGACACCAAGGCTACACCAGTTGAAATTCTGATGGCTGGTTTTCTTCAGAAGAAACAACAGAAAGAGATTCCGGTGACAGGAAACGAACCAGAAACTCAGAAACTGGTAGAAGAATCCAAGAAGACAGAATGGCAGACCATAGTAGGTAAACAAGCTGTCAGAGTGTGGAGTGGTAAAAGTGCTGAAGCCATCCGTAAGAAACATGCTGATCGCTTCATAGGATCTCGCTTCGTCGTGGTTCGCAAAACTGATGAGGATGGAACTAGGATCAAAAGTAGATGGTGCCTACAAGGCCACCTAGATCCTGATTTCAAAGACAAGATCTCATCAGGTGTGTGCCATAGCCCGACACTGCATCCACTGTCAAGAGCACTGCTTTTGCAGATTCTGGTGAGTAAACGATGGCAGATGCAACTGGGTGACATAAAAGGAGCGTTCTTAGAATCAGGACCAATCGCATCCAAATACTCACCGTTGTATGCAAAGCAGCCTCAAGGTGGAGTGCCAGGCCTCTCACCAGATGATGTCATCGAAGTGTTGGGGAACGTTTACGGTTCCAACGACGCTCCGTTCAATTGGTACTGTACCTTCGACCAGGAGACTCAGAAAGCAGGATTCAGGAAGAGTCAATTTGATAGCTGTCTGTACTTCCTTTACGATGATGACAACCACATCTGTGGTGTGTTAGGAGCTCACGTAGACGACACTATCACTGGAGGCTCAGGTGAAAGGTACATCAAGGCCATTGAACAGCTGAGACAGCGATTTCCATATCGTAAGTGGAGAATTGGCAGTGGGGAATTCTGTGGAGTTCAATACACTCAGTGTCCAGAGACACACGAGATCGTATACCATCAGAAGGAGTACGCTCAGAATCTCCGCCCAATCAATTTGTCCAGAGACAGACTGAAGGACAGAACTGCCAAAGCCACGGACAAAGAGGTGTCCATGCTTCGAGCCATCAACGGTGCTGCCAATTGGCTGAGTTCGCAGAGTAGACCTGATTTGAGTGTACAAACATCATTCAGTCAACAATGCTTTCCAGCACCAACAGTTCAGGATCTCGTAATGGCTAACCAGCTAGTACATAGAGCCAAACAATACAGTGATGTGGAAATCAGAGTCAGGTACATAGACTGGGATCGGTTGAGTATCTGTTTTCATTCGGATGCTGGTTTCGGTAATGCCAAGGGACACAAAACCCAGGCGGGATACATCGTAGCCTTCACTGACAAGAATATCTCTGAGAACTTACCCAGCCAGTGGTCACCATGTGCCTGGAAGTCCTATAGGTTGCCACGAGTCGTTCAATCAACACTGGCAGGAGAAGCACAAGCATATTCAACAGCCAGTGCAGTGGCTGAATGGTTGGCACTCATGTTGGCAGAGGCTCAGCATGGTCATTTTGACCTTCGTTCCGAGGCGCAGATGCAAGATCTTCCAGCTCCAATGCGCACGTTCAGTAGCAAACTGTTGGATCAGATCAAGAAGGTACCCATCATAGGAATCACAGACTGCAAAAGCTTGTATGATAACCTCCATTCCATGTCATCGGTATCCACTTGCGAAGATAAACGAGTAGCAATTGACATGGCAATCCTCAAGCAATGTCATTATAGAACAGGCTTGGTTGTAAGATGGTGCCCTACCCATCTCATGCTTGCCGATGGTCTCACGAAAGACCAGCTGGATCCAGCAGACTTGCTCCGTGCAGCACTGGCACGGGGTGAGTACCAACTCACCGATGAAGCCATAATCCTAGAGCTGAAAAAGCAGCATCGAGCAGTGAGAGAACAACGCAAACAGCAACAAGCAAACATCGAAGCAGAGCATCGATGGAGAAAACAACACACACAGAAGTAGGTCACATGATCCGCACATGCTGTGTGCATGTCCAATGCATCGTCGATAGAATTCACAGGGAAACCGGTTAAAGGGGATAAAGTAATCGGTTGAGTCATCAATGATGTCTTCGGAAAAAGGGTTTGATGAAGATGTCCGTAGAGTGAGGCTCAATCCAATTTCGTCAGTGTTCACCAACGGCTCTGTGTCAAGTGATAAGGTAGGCATGTCGTCGTCAGGATCGGAAGTGTCTCAGGAGCTCATCGCAGCGATCAGGTCTTTGCAAGCCAGTGGTCAGCTCTCGCAGATCTTGAGTCAGAGTGAAGGTATCCCCATGTGTAGCTCGGGACCGCCAATGACTACATGGGCTCGAGGTGGAGCCATGCATGATGGAAGCAAGCGACGTTTGTCGTCGCCACCACCATCCACCAAGTCTGGCTATGACTTTGAGTTCATCCCGGACCCAGGATGTGGTCTCTCTGAGCAGGATCCCTCGGAGTATGAAGAGAAGCAGACCCCGTTGACACCAGCAGTCAGCCTTCCTGAAGGTATCACATCTCTGACCCAATGGGGAAAGACTCGATGCGACCTTCCGAAGATCGCACACTACAAGATGTCGTATGCTGCTCTGGTGGAGAAAGCCAAGACGGATGAAGTGGTTTTTGGCTACTTTCAATGGGTGCTGGATCGACCACATGATCGCTCCGCCCGTGTCATGGATCTCAACGCCTACTTGAAGGCCATCAACTATCAGCATCAACCGTCGTCCATGACTTATCCCAACTCCAAGGATGAACGCGTGCTGGTTGACGATCCATGAAGACACCTCGAAAGGCACGATCCTATGCTTTGACATAGAGTTTTTGTAAAGGTGAAGTAGAGGGAGTGTGAATCCAGAAGGGTAGACACCACCTCCTCTCGCCTCGCAGCGGATCTTCAAGGGTAGAGAAAAGGAAGGGCCGCGCTGGTGCCCCGGGAGGGGCTCTGACCGCTCACACATATATATACATATATAGGCAAAGACAATCAAAACATGTGTCCATTTACTTGGATTCTTTTGTGTGCCTACAGTTCTTTGATCCACCCCGCTTCATGGTGTTTTTGTTTACCCGGTGGGAGGGTACACAGAGCTACCACGGGCCCTCGGGATTCCTTGGAGGCTCTGGTCCCCAACCTAGAGATGGACAATGCACCAGTGAAAATGCAGGGTTTGCCCAGGTTTCCTCACGGAAACTGGTGATTCTCCGTTGCCATGTTGGCTTCGCGGGGGTATATCATGGCAAGTGGCGTCTAAGTGCAGCATCCCAATCTTGGTCATGTCCGCATCACATTGCGGCCGCACTTTGGTGTCGAAAAAATTGCCATTCCCATATGGCATCAGTTGATCTTGTAATACTCTACCCATATGGCATTACCCCATCCTCTCGTTGAACAAAATCCAAAATACCTCTTGTAAAATCAGATCTCATGATGAAAGGGTAGTTCGCCGCCAATGGCCATAGCCCGTCGTTGAAGTTGGCTACGAATTTGTTCATCGACCAAAATCCCTAATGGGTCCAGACGAATTTGCCTGCAACTGTGTCCGAGTGATGATAATTCGTTTGTAAACCAGCCATGACTTCAGGGTAATTACATGGCAATGAACAACACCATCTCATCACAATGACGTGATTTACCAGAAATTGAATCAGACTATAAATGAAAGTACAGTATTCCATAAAGAAATGTTTTGACTCAACATCAACCCCCATTAACCATTAACATTTGCTAGTCATCAGTTAACCACTAATCAAACATCAGTCAAGCCTTCTAACTATTGATCATCGATTAACCGTCTCTTAACCATTGTTTACCAGCAACTAACCATAAATAATCATCACTCAACAATTATTTACCATCTAATCAACCATCAGCAATCACGTTTGCGCATCAGTGAACTATTGGCTCACCATCGCCTCCCAAAACGGACGCCAGCTCTCTGTGTTTCCCCCACTTGGCTCGTTGAGGCGAATCGTACACGCGGACAAAGAGTCGAACCTGGAGCTGTGATGAGATCAATGCCTCCCCCGGCCCGGACGTGTGACCGGACCCAGGGCCTTCCCTACGTCGAGATTCCCAATGGCCTTCCGAAGGGGCCGAAAAAGTTCGGGTGGGTCGGAATATGTCGGAATATATACTGATTCTAATGCTTGGGAATAAAAACACCGATTTGAACGGTACACTTGGGTACGTCATATGCAAAGCCACATCATTCCATGTCAACATCTGGAGCCCGAATCTTTTATCACCTGGCTGTGGGGCAAAAGCGCCTAGCCCTATGTTCCACATGCTATGAACAAAATAATCCGCTCCCCCTATTATTAAACGTCCCTCCCTCTGGCCCAAAAAACTGTCAAACTGTGGGGGAGGTTAACCAGCTGCTAACCACTTTTGATGGAACCATCACGCGGATCGCCAACATTGGGACAAACTGCAGAAACAACCCGTGGAGCCGTAAGGCCGGACCATGTCTCGGATGTTTTTCCCAATGCACCTGGCACATTGCAGGGAAGATTTCGGTCAGAAGCACGGACATTCTCCGTCACCTCTCTGAAATCTGCCGCTCCGCGATAGTAGTGATGCTTGCAATGCTGGGTCTCCAAAATAGCATGAGCCCTACACATGCCCAGGAAGCAAAACATCACTTTCACTGTCAATGCCTGCGTCATGCGCACCCCGTCAGTAAAACGGCATATTGCCCAAACTGATATCCAGGGTCAAAAAACTGTCAAAATTGGAAATGGAAACCCCTCTCGTCCAAGGATGGACTTCACAAACCGAGATAGGTAAAGCCTCTCACGGATAGCACATGCACTCAGCAGCGGCATGAAGCCAGACCCCACCTAAACCAAAGCATGCGGTATGACAATTCCAGGACATGTGCGGTTCCCCACTTGGGGACACTGCTTAGACCTGTTTGCACACATTTGCATCATGCGTGGCTGTCATGGCGTTGACCTGGCCCTCTATGATTTCTCCTTTGGCTGTTTCACAGGGCTTTCCAAGAACGACATCGGTCGATCCTCGTGCATTTCTGGTAGTTGAGGCAAGTTTCGGTGGACGGAAACAGAGCATGACACCAACGCTTCCACAGGAACTGATGATGGCAGCAGCAAAGAGCAAGACCCAAAAGGCTGGGTCTTCAGCCGCATGCCACCACCAACTGACAGGAATGACAGGACAACTGCTACTGTCAAAGTTGTTGTTGGCAGCGAAAATGGAGAATGCGCCATGCTCTGCTTCAACAGTCACCTTAAATGGGGCGGCCTCAACCGTGCCACATGCCAGCAAGACATAGTGCCAATCCCTGGTGGCTGTCTTTTGGTGGATGTTGATTGTAAATGCTGCCTCCTGTTGTGGCATGAGACTGCCACTGGCATGGCTTGTCAATAGGCTTGAAGCGCTCGAAAGCGCGACCTTTTGTTCACAACTCGAAGTCTCCCAATCGCGTCTTGCCGCACCCCATCGGTCCTCTCTGCCATCAAATGCCACCAAATAGACCTGTGCGGAGTCACGAAGAGGCGCTTGTCCTCCCCAAAGCATGCTGACAACAAGCTTGGCCGCTGGTGCCCCATCAACCTGCCCAAAGCAAAAGCCTCCAAGGTGCCACCAGCGGTTGCTTTGCAGCACAGGTTCTGCTTGCAAAGCTGGATTGGTCACTTCAAAGGAAGGCACCACGCATTGCAAGCTGGCAACAGCCAAGAGAATTCGGAGTGCCATGGCGTGCTGATACCCCTCGAGCCGAAACTAGAAATTTGAGGGGCACACCTTCAAGTGCCGGCTCCGAGCTGAACATTCTGAGGTATTCTCCCCTCAGAACGTTTGGTCAACTGTGCTGATAGATTACAGGCTATAGCAGCTATCACAATCAGCAATCATAAGCTACACTGCCCGTTTGATTCAGTTGTGGTAGGATCAGTGGTTCCTCGAGGATAGTGGGCTTTGTGGCATCCCTAGGTACCAGCATCCTGAAAGCGGGATGCCCTAAGAATTGCAGAGATTTCTTTGGACCATTGAGCTGTTTGGAGGTACGGCTTTCCGGAACGGAAAGTAAACGCCTCCACTATCTGTATGCCTCTCTATTTACCTAAATACGTATACATGGGTGTTTCTTAAAACTGGGAATCCCAGACTGGATGGCGTATTCCTATAAATGATTACTATTGCATGGTGACTGGGGGTACCCATATTTTGGGGAACACCCAAAGGTTAGATCCTATCACCTAGTACTACCATCATCGTGACATAGCAATATAGCCTGCCCAAATGTTGCTTGGCTGCCTGGCTAAGTGGTTAGTTGCTCGCTGGCAGCATTGGTCTGTTGGGGTTGATTGGCTGCTTCGTTGCTTTCCTGATGAATTGACTACACACTTAACTAAGGATCTGATCAAACAATCTAACAACTGTGAATCCTTCATCAGGATTGATTCCTTCACGTAGGGATTATTGATGATTTAACTTGTTCTAAGGACGGAATCTACACAAACTAAATCAATTGCTATTCATCCCTTCATTGATTAATTTATCAGCTGCTTGAATTCATTCATTCATTCATTCATTCATTCATTCATTCATTCATTCATTCATTCATTCGGAACTTGACAGCAGGTAATGGAGGTCTTTCGGATGATTTGGTGACGAAGCTGTTTGCTGTTGCCCGACTGCTCTCTATTGTGGCGCCAGCCAAGGCGTCGTGGTTGTACCACCTCCCCGGCAAACTCCACAGGACCGGCTCAACTGCAGCTGAGGAACGTAAAAATCGATGGAAGCACACAGCAAAGGTATCACCTGCAGCCACAAACTCCACGGGTGTCACTACGCGAAGGTCGTACACAACGGCTGAGGTACGAATCCCAGCAGGTACAGCAAGAAACCCGCGGTGGATGATGGTTGATGGTGAAAAGATCTTGCACCATTTCAGAGATAGTCAAACAGTTGCTGACCAGCCAAGAGTTGTAAGTCACCGCTCGTCTTCATGTAAACGTGTATGGTTCTCCATGGATGCTTGATACATGTTCGAATTCCCAAACCTACCGTTTGGTTAGAAGACTCCTGATAGCTCCAAATCGCTCCCCCTTGAAAGGGATACGAGTGGATACCCCTCTCTCTTCAGCTCTAACAACCAACAGCCATAAACAGTCGTCACCTTCTCCTTTGCCCCTCCACCAGCACACCTCTCGACCGCATCTGGCAGCGGCACTGGCAAATGAGTGTAGGACCTGGGTGATGCTTGGGGCAGCTTAAGCACTGGGTAATGGTAACTGGTACTTCCGGTCAGCAATATTTGTTGGTTTTATAGGGGATTATAGTAATAGGATTAACAACCAACAAGAACGGTTAAACAACTACTATATGGGAGTTTCTTGATGGGGGTACCTCCAAATCATCCAATATTAACGATTTTTAGCAAGAAACCAACCACCATATGGGCAAAGCCAGCATTTCCCAACAATCCATTGGCAATGGAGCGCAACCTTTCAGAAGCTCGTGGCTATTCCCGGGACGAGGCTTCAACCCAAGTTCATCAAGGGTCAGGGGGGTGCCATGGGAACCGCAGATCGGGCCAATCACTGGCCTCTGGGATGCCTATGAACATGGCATTCATCCACGAATCCTTGGGTAATACCTACTGATGGATCAAAGAATGCTGGCATTGATCCTCTAGTTCCAGTAACGCGTGGAACTAATCCATTAGTCGGGGTTAATTCCATCAGTACTTGGGTTGCCAGTGGGAGTCAATTATGGTTGGTCAACTTCTTTGAACCCACTACTGATGGCTTCGGTCCTCCTGCGAGGGCAATCGAACTCAGCTCCAGTCATACTGTTCGAAGGTACAGTCATCGCCAACAAGAATGAATCAGTCCAATGGTTGACTGACCATCCTTGATTGACCATCCTTATGGTCATGAGATTCATGATTGATGGTATGATATGCTCAGCAGTCCTAATGGTAGATCATGGTCGTTACTCTCAAACCAACGGTAGATCATACAACCATAGATCACGCAATGGTAAATCCTAATCAGTTTGCTGGTGATGATAATTCTGACCATCTCAATAGCAGAATGACCATCCCCAGTTTTGATCATGGTTCACGGTTGACTTCGCAATGGACTGTTCTCAGCTTGGATCCCAAAGCAGCCAGCCACCCTGAGACAAACACCAAGCGCAGAGCCATTTCGTGAACCTCAGGCCATGCCATTGAGGTTGACATGAGCACCCTCTCTCTGCCATTTTGGAGCCTGGTCTTCCAAGAACAAAGGCCGAACTCCCCGATTGCTAAAAGAAAGATTTCTTGCACAAATTCTGAACGTTGCACACAAGAACCCTCCGATCTCTGCTCAGTTTGCAAAGAATGAAATGTCAAAACCTGGTACAGAGAGTCCTTTAGGCAGCATCAAGTGCAGGTATGTGGACCTGATCCAACACTTTCAGATTGTCCGAGCGAAATTCCACCAGATTTTTATGCAAGCTGTGGGTTGCCACAAGGCCCTCACGCAAGATGCATCATTGAAAACCCTGCAGAAACGTAAAATGATTAAGAACCATTAACCATGTGTGTGTGTGAGTTGACCAATATCAACCGCTTTCAGCGATTTGTTAAGCATTTATCGACCATCACTAGCCGTTAGCCATCTCAACCGGTATTGACCCTGGTCAAGCATTGGTAGCCGTGTGATGAGAAATTTTACCATCAATTAACCATCAGTCAACGATTTGTCAACCATCAGTCAACCATTAGTCAACCATCAGTCGACCATTGTTCAGTACAAGTTCAACATCAATTAACTATCAATTCAGTATCAATCAACCGTCAACTAACCATATCAACCATCAACGAACCATTCATCAACCATGGTTCACCAGCGACTTCAGCGGAACTCCGCACTGGAACTACTGGGTCTCCAGGCATAACCCGCTTTCAGCGCTGTTCCGCCATATCTTGCGGGTGACAATGGTGCCGGGTCAAAAAGCTCCGGCAAGATGCTGAAACAAATGGATTTCCTTCCTGGTAAAGATGATCATACCTGCTTGAGATTATCACAGGATTCACACCGTGCTCATGTTTGAATGATGAATTATGTTTTTGTTTAAAGCATTTCTCTTGGAGTAAGAGGCTCATAACTTTTTTTGTTGGATCATGAAAGATTGTCATTTGTTTCAGCATCAAAGATTCTCAGTAGAATTCACAAACTCTTTGCCTTGACTCCATCTGAACACGGATTTGGACAAGGTGGCTTTCTGTATTGATCATGATCAGCCAATTGGCTGGTCAGTAGGTACAACCATGGCGACAAGGACAAACCCACATAGTTGTTGAAGCAGTATTGCTGGTCAAAATATCGTATCATTAACCATTCTTATTGATTATAACCCACTTCAAACCATAAGAATCTATCTTGTCCTACAAAACCCACTTATTGATTGCAGCCCACGTATTGACTATGACCCACTTATTGATGATAACCCCTATAAACCCCCATTAAACCCACGTTTCTACATCCGCAGACACCACACGCACCTTGCAAAGCAAGTCTCTGGATGATTGCCACCCAGTACCTGCCAGCAGGCGGTCAACCCTTCCAGGGGGCGACCGCTGTGCAGGGCCCAGGGAGATCACAGTGGTGGGTTGCACCAAGGCTATCGCCAAACTAACCAGGATTCATAAGGGTGACCCGTTACTGAGTGGGCGGATGCACACATCCAGTTGTATTCCTGCGAACGAACATCTCAGCTCTGAGGATGTGAGCTGTCCGTCGCGCGAGCTGTCGGAGGTGACCCTTGCTGGTGGCCGCTGATATCTTTCCAGTACAATTGGTTTATTCAACCATGATTGGTGGTTGTTGGCCCCTATCATTTAGCACCATGAATGATAGATGCACCATCAACTCACCTGTCAACCAATCACTGACCAAGATTGGTGCACGTCTTAACCAATCATCAACCAAATCTGAACCAGCCATCAATCATTGATCAGATCTGCAGCACCTGATGCACCAACCAGATCTTAACTATCCAGATCGATCTATCATCAATCACTCACCAATCATTAAGCATCCTGGTCCACCATCAGTTCACCATCACTAGACATCCCCAAGGCCACCACACGTGACCCGTGGAGCCATGGAGCATGGCCCCCAGGATGGCACCGGCATGTCCGTCGAGGTGATGCATAAGAGTCCTCCATCCGAAACCGCCTGCGGTTCGCGCCCCAGGCAGTGAGGATGGCGAAGGATGGTGCTTGACCGTGGCCGGTGGTTCGCAATGATTAACGAAAATGCTTGCTGATCGGTACACCATGGTACCTCATAATGGTCACAATCATAAAGAATTTTCGATAAGCGGCTTTGACTCTGGAAGAATGGTCACCACTAATGGTGGCTCATGGTCAATGATGATGGTTACTTTGAAGAATTAGCCAATGGTTAATGATGATGGTTGTTTACTGAAAGTGACTAATGATGATAATGGCCAAACAGTGAATAATGACTGTTCAAGAATGGTTGGTTTCATGATTGAACAATTGTGCTTTGGTGGTTCTGCTGATGGATTGTGCTGATAGTAGTTATGATCTTGGCAAACAATGGCTTGGTTGAATCAGGATAAATAATCGCCAAAATGGTTTCACTGGCTGTCATGGCATGTCACCCTCAAGTCACCTTTGCTTTATCGACAGCCAAACATGACCTTTCTTCAAGGGCCTTTTCAAGTGATCTGGCAACTACTTCAAGTCGCATTTCCAGCAAAATGTGTGCACGCAAAAAAAAAAAATCAGATTTGGGTTAGAGCCAACCCCTAATATGACTATAGTTGTATCTAGTTAATGTCGTTGGCTATTATATAATATATACAGTAAGCCACATTGGGCAAACATGATGGTTGTACATCCCAACGATTTAGTGCCTTTCAGCTTTTATTCCCACTCGCTGCCACTGGTGGCCTGAACAGCAGCATCTATGAAGGGCGAAACGGAGCCATAGGGGTCGAGATCGATGACGTCATACCTTCATCTTGACACTGCAGGAACAACACAAGAAGGGTAAATAATGGTGACTCACAATGGTCACTCATAATGGTCACTAATGCCAATATAATGGTTAACCATTCAGTATAGCATAGTACAGCAGTAAAGCTTCGTTCTGTTTGTTCCTCGAAATTTAGAACCAAGTTCTGGTATTGGTCCAAGCAATGCGGTTTCTTCACTGTGCAATTTGAAATTGGTGTTTCAACTTTGAACAAAAAAACATGTTGCTGTTGATGTTGATATTGTTGCTGCTGTTGCTATTGTTGGTGCGTTTTCTTTGTGTTTGGGTTGAAAATTTAATGGTAGATCGAAAATCAAATCCCATCCCACAAAATTACGTTTGGTTACAGTCATGGGTAAAATATCAGCTGGTGGATTGAACTACTAGAAACAGACACCTTAAGGTAATGTACCGAAAAAAATACCCATCAGTATCGTTACAAATGCTACATTTATAGGCATTCGCCATTCTGAGCCATAGATCAACTGAACTATCACCAGGTTTAATCAACCACCATGGGTTTTCTTATCAGTGGCTGGTGATTTATAACACCATCAAATGTGGAGATTTGATAATATGGATCTATCATTACATTACACATGGTATCACTGTAGATGAGTATGATAAGCATGCATGATTTCATTCCATATCATGATTATAACCACTATGATCCAATGATCATGAACCTTGATACAAAATATGAAAATACTCCATGTCTGTCATCTACACCACGGCCGCGCGTCGTTGATTGAGTGCCCGGGCGCCAGTTGACCTAAGCCCCCAGGGCCCTTGGCGCGCCGCGCGTACCTGACCAAGCGTACCAAAGCATGACTGCAGGGGCGTTTGAAGATAACCATTGTCACTATTAATGGCTTGTGATGGTTGATGATACTAATGGTAGTGGTTGATAGTAATGAGAATGATGGCTGAATAGTGAAAATGGTTGATGACAATGATTTATACTAATCATAAACCATTATGGTTGATGATAATGATTTATGATAATCAAAAACCATTGTGGTGGATGACAATGATATTGATGTAAAATGATGGTAGTGAAAATGGTGTATCCTGTATCACGGTTAACTAGTTGATAGTGGTTAATAAGAATGATCAATGTTATATCAAATAACTGTATTAATGATGGTTGAGACTAATAACCATGGCGATTGAAATTATCATTGTCCTGTATCACTGTTAACCATTGTAGTTGATACTAATGATAATGATGGTTGATAGTAAGAATGATGGCTGAATAGTGAAAATGGTTGACGATAATGATTGTGATAGTGGTTGATAATAATGATTGATAGTGATGCAATCCCATTTCCACAATGGATACAGTACAAGCAGGAAATTGGAAAATAATAGGGTTTATAGTGGATAATGGTTGAAAAATATGCTTAACGGGTTGATTACAATCAATGAATAATCCCCAACAATGGTTCATGGTTAAAAAGTAATCTTTAATCATGGGTAATGGTTGAAAATTTAAGCACCATTGTGTGCATCATAGTGGGCAATAATGCCACTACGGCCAAAATCTTTGAAAAATTGGCTATATTGGTTTGTAATGGTAATCATTTGCAATCATCATGCTCAATACTGCTCAATAATGTTTAACCGTGGTTAGTGATGAAGTATCATATCGGTAGTTGTTATCCACCAATGGTTCACAGTAACCAATAAAACAAAGATATTGATGGTTGGTAATGCTAATCATACCGGTTGTAGAATTGCTCAATGATGTCAGACCATGCTAACCATAATGTTTAACAATGGTGAATCAATAACGATAATGAGTTGATAATTACCGCTGATGTTATCACCATTGATAGTAATGGTCCTAAGACCGGTAATGATGATGAGAAATGAGACACAGGAACAGGGAATGACAACCAACAAGATTCTTGCTGATGCTTCATCATTTCCTACAAGCCACTTCTCAATGCTTCATGACCACCCAGCAACTGACGGAAAATGTCCTTGATGCTGGGTGGCTGCATGGGCCTTTCCACAACGAGGCGAGCAGTGGAGAGCCAAGAACACAGAGCAGGCCGCAGGGCACATGTGCGCATTGGCACAAGAATTCATCGCCTGCGGGCCACACTGTGACGAGAGCCTACTAGGAGAGCGTGCAACACAACCCACGCCCTGACCAATATGTCATCTCAAGTTGTGAATGGTGATCCAAATGTTGTAAAGTAACAAAGTATACCAAGTGCACTGAAAAGTCATGATTGCAGCATGACTTCACACTGTTGTGTCATTCTTTGTGCTTCCGCGACTGCGCAACCGCGCACCCACCTCATCACAAGATGTTCCAGAAGAGTCATCTACCATTTGGACAACCACTACTGGTAGCTCCTCACTCTGCCCTCCCAGTTGACCCATCTCTGTGACCCCACCTGAATCCGCTCGCCGTTGAGATCATTGTGCGCAAAGTTGCGCTTCATGTGTTCCTCGGTACAGCGCGACTGCCCTAAACGGCAGCAATGCATGGGATGCACCTACCACTGAAATGGCCATGCATGCCGGGTCTGGGATCAATATAGTGGTTTCTCAAGCCATGAACCCCAAAGTTATGGTTGGTTTACTACTATAAATGGTTAATAAACCATTATTACCCCCAGTATGGTTGATTTACTACCATTATTGCCCCATTATTACTACCGTTCTGGTTGGTTTATTGCCCCCAGTTATGCTTAATAAACTGGCTGATAGCTGGGTATCAACCATGATTGATGAGTGGTGTGCAGTGGTTAAATGTGGTTAATAAGGGTTTCAACCACTGGTTTATGAGGATCATAACAACCAATGGATACACTCTGGCACACTCACCTGTGTGCCTGGAAAATCTACTATTTGAAATGGTTTTACAAAAAAAATGATCTTTCACTTCCAGGTTGGTTTACCAGAATGTATTGTTTTGGTTGCTATGCCCTATCATCTACTGCTAGCATCCGTAAGCATCAACTAACCATCAATTCACCACACATTAGCGACATTTAATCCATTAAAAAAAAAAACATATGTCAACTGTACGTGAGCAACAATGACCCATTGTCATTCATCATATATCGACAATTTGCCACATAGCAACCAAAAATCAGATCATCAATCACCGATCAAATACCACAAATACCATCCAGAACCAGTTACTGACCGTATTTCAACCATCAATCAACCATCACCAGAAGTCATTGCATGGTAATGATCATTAAGCATAGTCATTAACCATAACTAATACGACTATCAACCCTGTAAACCATGAAATAGAAATAAAAGCAATAGCCATCATCAACCATCAACCATAATCACTCAGTAGTCGTTGACCTTATCCACTCAACTGTGAGTCAACCATCAATCAACCACTCATGAACCATTGTTGAGTATGTATCCACTATATACCATGAACCATCATCTTTAATTAACCATCACTAGCCACTACTCTCAACCACTACTATCAACCACTATGTTCAATCACGACTGTGAACCACTATGTTCAACCACTACTCTCAACCACTACAATCAGCCACCAAATAGTCATTCACCATTTATCAACAACCAAATCAACCACCAAAATCAACCATCACCTGCCACCTTTATCCCCTGCGCTGAGCAGCAACGGCGTTGGGGTCCAAGTCGTTTGCCACGATGCTTTTCACACCACCGGGACCCACCGGCAGCTCCTTCCGCGGCAGGTGCTGGTGGGGTGATATCCATGGTCATTGGGTGAATGGGGCTGATTGATGATGATCATTAGTACTAATCAGCGACAATCATTGATAATGATCATTGATACTCATGTGCTTACTACTGATTAATGAATGGTTGGTGATGATTTTATACTTGATTGATAATGGCTGGCGATGACTGATGATGGTTGTTGATTGTTGCTGATGATTGATGATGATTGTTGATGATTAGTTTTGATTCATGATTGACTGTGATTGATGATGACTGATGATGACCACACATGACTTGTTGATGATCTTCTAACTGAGCAAATAATTGGAAGATCCAGAATCTCCGTTGATCATGATTCACCACCAAATCACAATAGCGAAGCATAAACAACAGCCATCATTAGAGAGATGCAGTTCTTCATATTATGTCATGGGTCCTTAAGTTTCTGTCTCGTGCTGTGACTTCTTTTGGAGCCCGGATAGTCCTTGGCGTATCGGATGGTTCGAATGCCTGGCGCTTAAGGATGTCACGAACAATGGCATGGGACTGGGTCGAAATGTGAGGTACGCCAGTGCATAACCCAAGAATCCACAGAGCTGTCTGCGTGACTCAATGTTTTACCATCCTTTGGTCATGTCAGACCCATAGACACATCACACACATCCCAACAAAAACATCAAATCTGTTAATCTTTGAAATGGCTTCGGAGAACAGAATGATGGACAGCCTCATGTAGCCATAGCTCCAACTTGCAAACCCTACCATTCCCGGGTGCTTTCCAACGATGTCCACTTTCATGGTGCGCAGTCGATTGGAACCTGTGACATGTATGAGACTTCCAAGTCACTACAAAACTGAACAATTTCTGAAGTATGTCACAAGGATCAGCCACAAGGATCGCTCAGATTCAGAGATCTTCCCATCAGATGCCACAAGGATCAGCCACCGATACCCTTCGATACCATTCGAAACTGCCGGGGTCATCACCTGGTGACACCCCCGGCCCCTCCAGCCGCGCTGCGGCTGGGGGCCCACCTGTGGCCGCCAGGGCTTCTAGCACTTTGAGCCCCGTCATCTGCTCCAAGATCTGTGGCATGCAAGGCCTGGGCACCTGGGCGAGGCCGTGGTGCGACCAAAAACACCCTGACATCAACTGGTGAAATTCATGGTGAAATTTCACTAGTGAGTCAATTCCAACTAGTGAAATCCATGGTGAAATCAGCATCCGAACTGGTGAAATTCATGGTGAAATTCAATTTGACCAATGAAATCAATGGTGAAATCCCATCGGAATCTTCGGCTTTCACACGAGGCTTCATGCTGTGAACGAGTTATTCCCGTTGCCACTCTTGTGGCCAAGCCAACCTGGTACCTGTCATGAACATACCAAAGTTTCACTCGTACTATCCCTATGATGTTCACCCATTGACAACGTGGGAGAATTGCTTCACGCATCCTCGTCCCCAAAAATGGACAGAATCACCAAATCACTATCCTTGGGGATCTTTGCCGATGACCGGCCACAAGTGTACTCCAACTGCTGGGGCAAAGATTCAGTGCAACAGCTTGTCACACGCAGCTGTTGGATCTATGACCCAAGAAAGTGCTGAATCATAAACCCATCGCACCCATGAGTTTCCCCAAGAAAATCCCGCAAGCTTGGCAAAGCGGCCCAAAAAAAATTCGTGGTTTCCAAGCAACTGGGTGCCACGCCCGCTCAACCTCCATCGTAGCCTCTTCCACCTCCTTGGGTTCCTCCTTCACCTCCTCATTCACCTCCTCCTTCACCTCCTCCTTCACCTCCTCCTTCACCTCCTCCTTCACCTCCTCCTTCAGCTCCTGACAAACCCATGGAAACTGTCAATGTATGAGGCAAATCCTGAAGAAAACTGTGTTTTGCGAATATCATTCGTACCATGTGGTCGCACCTCTCTATGAGTCACAAAGACTTCCGTATATATGTATATACATCATTATACATCTATGATTATAGTAAAAAGAAATTGACAGGCGATGATAAACCTGAATATGCGGATCAAAACATATCATATATATATATACTATAATACAGACTATAGACAAATAATACATCATTAATCCATCTGTCATATCTGTTATAAGATGTAAAGAGCAGTGGATTCCCAGGCTCCTCGGCTGCGGCTTCTGTGGCCTTTTTTTCGGCCGCCGCCTTGGCCAAGGCCCTCTCCACGCGGCGCCGATCCTTTTCCTTGGCCTCCTCCTCTCCTGGGCAACGTGGTGGATCCTGGTGGGTTGTTGGTTGGTTGGTGGGTGGGTCGGTCGGTCGGTTGGTTGCTTATCATGTTGACTCACTGTCTGTCAATGTTGGATGCTTCATCAGCTGACCTTTGTTTTTCTCAATTCC
Organism: Symbiodinium kawagutii; assembly: GCA_009767595.1. Lineage (NCBI taxonomy): Eukaryota > Dinophyceae > Suessiales > Symbiodiniaceae > Symbiodinium > Symbiodinium kawagutii. The sequence continues at coordinate 28,594 of VSDK01000496.1, read as the reverse complement.
AGATTCACAACCAGGATGACATGCTGCTATAAGTTGGTGTTGAAATGGCTTCAACCATGACAAGCCACTAATTATGAACCACTATGAACCAGTATAAACCATCATAAATCATGATGAACCATTATTAACCATTCTTAAACATTATGAACCATTATAAAACTTGTTAACCATTAGCCATTATAAGCCATGATGAACCATCATAAACCCTGCAACCGTTGTGCGTTCTTATCACCCGATTCATTCATGCTCTCCTGGGCAACTGTTGGAGATCCTGTGGCGGACCTTTGTCGGACCTGAAGGGTGGTGTTTCGGGTGCCGAGCTAGGACAAAGACACGACCATGTTTAATAATGGTTGGTAAAAAATGTTACTTTGATGGTTAATGATGGTCAGTAGTGGTTGCGCAGTCTTGAGTCGGTGCAACCCCCGCATGGTTAATCATCGTTAATAATGGTTCATCATGGTTTACAATGGTTAATGGTTAATAATGATGCTGGGAGCATGCTGGATCTCAAATAGAAACAATTGGAAGACTTAAACATTTTGGTGATAAATCTTTCGACAGATGGATGGACAATGATGCGTCTCGCATGGGTTAGCCACGGCATTCTTCGTGACAACGCCTATCCCTTCACCGCGGATCAAAAGCTGTTCCAATCTCTGACAGCAGCTCTACCGAGCAGCGAAGCTTCCCAAAGACCGACAGGACCAAGACCGAGAGGTCACGGTTGAAGACCTGCTCTCGCAAAAATACAAAAGACTGCGTCGCTGTTCACAAGTGAAGCCTTCGGGACTGAAGCGTCGATGAAACTAAATTAAATTGTGAGTGAGAACTGCCATCTGAATTATAGCAAATCACGCGCCGAAGACGACTCACCCCCAAAACCTTGTGGTTTCGCTCACTTCTACATGTGCCTGTGCAGGATTGTAGAAGACATCGTTCTTGCCATCTTTCCTCTTGGCATTCACTGGCAAGACCTGCAACCAGGCACCACCAAGGGACCTCCCAATGGGTGGTGAGTTCTGATGGTTTCAATCGATCTCCACTGATGAATACCGTATGAATCGGAGCTTCATCCAAGCGCAACAAGGAACCCTCCCCGTGGAGCAACCCCCCACCTCTGCTAAGCCTTCTTGCACAGGTTCCCCCAAGATCTGCTCAGCTTCAGCCTTCCAGCGGTGGATGACTCACTGGGAGAAGATCTACAGAGCTCGCAGCCAAATTTCATAACCTGCTGATGCTCAATGATACCATGGATATTCAGCATTGAGCATCAGCAGGTGATGAAGCTATTTTGTAGCTCATGCTACAAATTCTGTGTTGAAGCTGTTCTTCTTGGATTCAGATTGCTGCAAGCTGAAGATCGCACGAGTGGAAGCAAATGTTTCACGCAACGAGGGCAACAGAAACAATCAAAGAGATGCAAGGTGCTAAGGCATCTCTGCAAGAGAAGTCGACTGGGAGAATCAACCAACCAGGGCCAAGCACCAGCCTGGCTCTTGACAGTGGAACCAACCGAAATCTCAGGGTTTCCAACCTCCCCTAGTCAGTGTCATGGTGATTTCCATGGATGGCGCTGAGTTCAACATCCATTTTGGCGTTTCGACACATCCCAAGTCCGTGGATGTTTCCAAGATCAACCACCCCGCCTCCGGTGGCTGCGCCTCCTGGGGCGTCACATCTTCGGGTTTTGCCTCAACAGCTCTCAGCAACAGTGGTGAGGCTTAAAAGGTGACCAAGTAACAGCATAGTAATAAGCACAGCAATAACAACCAGCATTCAAAATAACAACCAGCGGTAATCAATAGGTCTGAGAGGTTGTTATGTCCAAAAAAATTGCCATCACAAGTGAGTTGATGATCAGAATCTGGTGTAATTTGCCTTTTGCTGAGCACTTTTGACTTGTCGTACTCAAATTCCTGGATGAGATGCTCATGGAATCATGAGAATTTACAGAAAAACCGCGCCGCGAAAACCTCTAGGACAGACCTCTGAACAGTCACCCCACAGTGAGCCCAAGACCTGACGATGGTTTGGGCCTACCCAGCTGTTGAAATCCCAACCGTCGCAGTGCTTTGGCATAGCCTGCTACTTGGACTGAGGCGCATCTCAGAATCCAATAAAACAAAATGTCGCACTGACCATGCATGTCATCCAGCGGCAATACTGAAAATGTTGGGGACCCCATGCGCTGCGAATTAGCTGCTGAGATTTCGCAGATCAAGATTGGAAACCACAAAATCTTCAAGAAAAAACTCGATCCTGTTTGGTTGCTGGCCCAATCTCCCAGCCGAGCTTAACCAACCAATGAACAGCACGTGGCGCTGACATCCCAGGTACCGGGTCAGCTACCTCGGCTTCCATGGTGCCATGCGCAGGCAGCTGGTCTCGTTGGTCAGTTCACCCGTTGGACCATGGGAGGTGACCTGCTGGATGCTGGGAACCTGTTGATACACATCGGGTGGTGATAGTGGCATTGCACAAACGAAGCTACCCGTCAAATCCACTCACGAAGGAAACCTGTATGAGCCATCAAACTCAGGAAACCTGGTGTAAAACCATCAACTTTAGCTGATGCAGTGGAGTCTTATGGCTCATACACGCCTTGAGCAACAACGTGCGGTCCAACGGGCCAACCAGCCTTCCATCGGTTTCCGAAGCCAAAGATTGGGATCCAGCCCCTTGACGAATTGCAACTATGGATGTACCCACAGAAAGCGCCATTTTGTTCACCGAACGGCTCCCCTCTGTGGTCGGCTGATGGTGAATCATGATCAGTACTGGTCATGGTCTTGATGATGGGAGTACTGGTGGTTAGTAGTGAACAAAGCAAGGTGGTGATGATATTTGGAAACGCCTAAAGGATGGCTAATGCTGTTTAATAATGGTCAATTTTCACACTTTCTCATTTCGCGCCATAGTTAGGCTATGTACATACCCGGCTGGTGCGTGGTACACACATGATAAGATGATCTTGAGCGACTGATGGATGAGATGAAATCTAAGCTCCACCACTTGAAGCAACATGCGATACGGTCCACTTGCGGTTCATGGCACGACGTACCCCCACATCAGTATGGAAATACTGCCAAAGTCTGGTGTAGACAGTGGACCCTGATCTGAAATTGGGACGACCCATGAGGCCATTTTGTTCAACTGTGTACCCCAAACGGCCAAGACTGTGGGTCTTGGTCAACGTGGTCCAGGGGCAAGCAATCCAATGTTGTAGTAGCCACTTAATGATGGTCAATAGTGCATAATCATGCTTGCATCACACCTCATAAGCCAAAGACATAATGATGGGTAGTGATGGCTAAAGATGTTTAACGATGCCAATATGAAAACCTAAGACGGAACCAAAAAATGACCAATGACTCTCAGGAGACTCTCTTAGGTGACCAACAACCGGAAGCCCTGGCCACCACCGGAAGCGCTGCCCTTGTCCAGCTTTTTTCAGCGTGGGACGACCGCAGCCTCCATCCATCCGTTGGAGACCCCAAATGATGGAAAGCCAATAGCAACAAGACCTACTACAATAACAACATCAAGTACGATTACAGTAGACGAGTTCGCAACTTCCGCTGACAATTTTGATGGATTGGTTACAGAGATCGGGAAGCCAAAGTCATGGATGGACGGCAGGGTTCTGTCCATTGGCTCTGGGCCAAGAACTGAGAGTTTTGTCGCCTGTGAATTCAAATCTAAAACCACGAGCCGGTCGACCACTGTCAGTCCGACCTCTTTTTTGGTGCGCGGGAAACCCCACAGGGTCATCTTGTGGGTCATTTCGCTTGCATAGTTGTTTTTGTTCAGAAAGAGGACAAACATCTGATTCAAACGAGCTGGCATTATCAAAAAATCAAACCAATATTGCGCTTTCTGAGGATATCTATCAGCTGCCCCTGCCTTCCGCGTTGAACTGTGTGTTAAACAGTCGGGCTCTTGTGGTGTTCCTTCGATGGAGGTAACCACAGGCTACGATTTCGCCACTCAGGTCAAATTAGTGCCTGGCCAAGACGATAGATCCGCATATGCATTGATGGAAAAGTCCTGTCAATAAAAATAAGAGACAAGAATAACAAAATAACCTTCAACAGTTCCGCCGGCATTCAAACGCACTTTTGGAAGGCACGACTGCCTTACCATACTTTCTGTGCTGATCAATCAGCCACAAAGCATCCAAACTCTCACACTGAGGTCGCTGTTTGTGTCACCGGTTCCTCACTAGATGGCTTTGTGAGACCAGTCATGGACACACCACAACTGGGAACCCCATGGTAGCCCTACGAAGTGGCCCCTATTCCAGCTATAGCTGCTGGTTCATAAACAACTTTGCGGAGCTCCTTACATATGCCATATAACCAGGTATGAACTCTGAAGATCAGACCCCACACACCCAGCTTAGCACGCATAACATGTTGTAACTACCACTTCTTGGGTGGTGAATCATCCCAAGCTATCACTGGGAATCCACCACTCAGATCTGCACCTCGCACCATGACGTTGATGATGCTGGCAACGGCGTGGGGCTTGTGGGGGTTGTGGTGGTTGTGCTTGTCATTGGAAGCTGCTTGGAAGCTATTGTGATCAAGTTGAAAGAGCTGCATCTGTGGCAACCCACTTAGACTACTGGTCTTCTATGGGATCAGCCCATTCTTGTCTGTGGCCACTGACGAGTCTCCAGTTGATTCGGGGCTACCAGATCGAATTTCCAAACTGTCAGAGGACAGAGCCCGGTGGGCTACCAGAAGTTCAATGCAAAAGGAACAAGACTTTGTCAAAAGCCGCAGTCACCTTTCAGAAAATCGCGAAGTCTCCATTGGTACAAACACTGGAAAGTTGTTATTTGGAAAATGTCACACTAGAGTCGTATTTTGTTGAAGGTGAAAGACGAAGGTTCACATATCCCAGGGTACAAGTGTCCATTCGGGAATAATTAAGATGTGCCCATTGTCCCGCAAATGTCGTCATTTGCTCAGCCGCCTCGTGCACTTCATGTTCGAAATGTTCCTGTCCACATGGCGGTTTGGCTGCGCTGGTTGCACACACGCCACAAAGCAGTGCTTTAAGGGGATGGTGATCCTTTCTGCTTAGCCAATTCTCATGCTCTTTCGGTGACAAGAACTTCATCTAACGATGGCATCGCCACTAAATGAACAGCTAAGGTCCTACACCAATAAAACAACCCCAATTGGAACATCCTTGGATGCCAGTGCTGATATATCCAACTTCTAAGTCTACCAGCCATCCTTCCGTCGTCCATCCCTCAGGCTGCTGATGCTGATGCTGGCTTCGCCTTCTCTAAGCTCCACGTGACATAGGCGCTGAGCCTCACTCTGCACAAACACTGGCTAGAAAACCACTACTTTGGTAGCCTTTGAATTGGTTAAGAAGCACTAGTTGATAGCAAAATCCTTAAATCTGTATTTAAGTACAGATTTAAGTATAGACTTGTTGACTGTAACGAAAGATTTGTTGGCCTATGGTTAGTTCACTGAAATTGGTGAACAGTTTGTAGTCGATCAGAAGTAGCTACAATACTCTACGAAACTGCCACTGAGCAGCAATTCGGTCAACAATCACAAGTTGATAATCACTATATAACAATCATGCAATCATATTGTACTGGTTTGATAGCAATCACGTCTGAACTGATTGACTGGTAGTATTAAGCGTTCATTAAAAAGCAATGACAGGTAGTGCATCAGCTCTGCTAAGAGGTAGTAATGACCACTACCACTATCGGCAGTATTGTGACAAAACCAGTTCAATCATTGACATACAAATAAGTCTTTTCGTGATTATCTACGAAGCACGATACTCACGACAGTCATAGGTATCTGCAAACAATAGTTACTGAATTAACACCAGTATATATACAGTCACCAACAAAGACCACAACCCTGATTACACAGCCTGATTCCAAACTGTCATCTGTTTGATGAGTGCCCCGCACGAGATACAGGCAGCAACAACAACAACAACAACAACAACAACAACAACAACAACAACAACAGAATATCTATCAGTGACTATACTGTTGCTGTTTGGGCAATGGTTCACAATAGCGGATGATCACCAGGCAAGACAAATCTTCAATGATGTAGGGACACAGCATAACGATCCTCCACCAAATTATCGAACCTCTGGAGTAGCTGCGAACATATCATGACCATGAGTCCAAACATCGGCAATGTCAGACATCCCGATTTCAAGAGCACAAAAACTCTATATTGGCGGCTCCAAGAAGAACCAAGAATCAAGTGGCCAGATCCATTCCTGACATTATGCTGTTGAACTATCATTATCAACCAGTCTTAAGCATTCGTACAACCATTATTAATAAACTTATTCATCATTCTTAACCATTACTTATCAAGATCTGAGCTAACGTCTCTAGTTCCTTCACAGGCCCATGGTCAGTCACTGTAACCAGCCAGGTTCCCACACAGGGCAGCACTGGATGCCATGAAGCCCAGCATGCACCTGAGCATCGGAGGATCCGTTGGAAGCGCCATCCTTCCTGGACGACCAGCCCTGGATGCTGGGAAGCGATGGCTGCAGTTGCAACTGAAGATGTGCCGCTGGGCCACCATGGTTTTCCAGCCTACCAGGTAGCTGGACTTAGGCCCTGAAAACCATGGGGACTTAACCGTTACTAAGTGGGGGGGCACATCCAGTTCGTGGATGTGAAACTTACCCCCTCTTGCGATGGCTACCAGGCTACCAGCGAAAAAATGAGGGGATTGTTGGGATGTTGGGATCAACTGATTGGTGATTTGTGTATGAAGATCGTGGAGGTTCCTACACTGCAGCATGCTGCATCTATCGTGTGTAAGCATATGTATAATCATATGATATCTATATATATAATTCATATACATTTCTGGGTAAGAAAGTGCTCACCAAACAAAAGAACTGTAGTAGTTTGCAGCGCTCCAAGCCAGCCGACCTGGACTCAGACAGCCCCCCTTGGCACCCTGGCGTTTTAAAGCCAGCCTTCGCTTGCTCCAGGGCTTCTTGAGGATTGGTGGGCGCCTCGGACTCGTGGGCGGCTCCAGGCCCCTGGTTGCTGCGTCCAGCTTGAGCGGTGTCTCTGTGCTTGTGAAACCCATGAACTCTGGAAGCAAACAAACATCTCTACCCTGCTGACTTCGAGCTTTGTCGGAACCCTTCCACGGTCCGCGAGTCTGGTGGTGTCTACATCTCTAACGGAAACTCTTTGAACAAGTTGACCATATCCATAGACCCGAAACAACTCATCGACTAAAAAATACCTGACCTCCCACCATCTGGGTACGCCCCTCGATGTGAAGATCAGATCAGCTCCACACCGCATGGTGTCCGTGACCACCAAAGCTGGTAGGCCTGAGCCGAGCTACGCCAAGGTTTGGCTGCGGATCGAGGATTGTTAGGCTGTGGTTAGCCACAAGAATTGGTCATCATTGGTGGTTTATATGGTGGTTTCTCAAAATAGGGGGGCCAAAAAATGGTTGGTTTATTACTATAAATGACTATTGATGGATGATTTGGGGGTACCCCTATTTTGAGAAACCACCATATGATGGTAATGATTCATGATCATCAAAAAATAATGGTGATTCATAATGGTTAATTACCCTCATTGGTGGTTCATGATCAGTAGTTGGTGGTGAATTACAATGATTGGTGGTTGATGATCATCAGGAGTTCAATGACCAAGAACCACCAATCGACATAATATTGGTGCTAAACCTGAGGCAGTGACTCACAACGATGATCCTGAACATGGTCGGTCATTGCTGCTGAATGGCTGATGAAGAGTTGACACATGGGTGGTGAATGGTTGACAAATGGTTGATGAATGGTCGATGATGGCGGGTAAGGGTTCATAAGGGTTAACGATTAGTGTTCGCCACGGGTTGAAATAGAATTGATGATGGATGACGGTATCGAATCACCATTGACTCGCCATCATCATGACTATCATTATTGATCATTGTTGATCATGATTGACCATCAAATAACCATTGACTAGACATCATCATTGATCCTTACAGACCCACCGGTCGCATAACAAGAAACTTCCCACCTTGCTTGGATTCCAATCATCCGTCACGACTCTGAGGGCGCCACACCACCGGAGCCTGAGGAGCCTCGCCGGTGCCGTGGTTCGAATGGAGTGCCAATGGGGTAGCAGTGCTTGGCTGGGAACGGTAATGGACTGATGGTCCAAATGGAGGCTTCATAGTGGTTACTGCTGCTTCGTGATAGGTTGATGATGGTAAATGATGATAGTTGTTGATGATTAATTAGTGGACAAGTGCTCGTTGATTGGTGGTTGGCTGATGGTCAATGATGGTTAAAGTGATTATTGAGTGGCTGATACTGATTAGTACTGGTGAATTTGAAATCAATTCGTCACGCAAAGCGAATCACCACTGGTGAATCTGCCACAGCCCAGAGTCACAAACAATGTGCCGGGGATGGTACATTCCTTACTGCTTGCGATCATCCCTTCTGTTGCCATTTAAGTGGAATACTTACGACTGGCTCAACTTGACTTGAAGTGGTGATACATATGCACCGCCACTGGCTCAAAGTCTGACAGTACCTTGTTGAATGCTCTGTACTGGAAGTCTCGATCAAGAAAACGCTGGTAAATAACGGAAGCAACCTTAAATTGGTCTCCAGTTTTCTATGTCAAATTCCATCCGCCAACAAGTGGATCTTCATTCTCCATTCTGCGCCAGCGTGACATTCCCCAACCTCGACCAGGAATCCTGCACCTGAATCAGGTTGAAGGGGCAAGCTGGACAATTTTGACATGGTTTTGCCCATAAATCGACCCGAAGGCTTGCTGTCCCTGTTAACAATGCTCACTTTGGGATGGTTCTAGGTACCATCATTTCTGGATATACCCACATGTGCCTTAGACTTCCAATTCAACCTCCAAAATCAAAAATTACCAGGCTTCCCAGAAGCAAGGCAACATCATCAAGAGCCATGCACTGTGCACGCTCTGAGCAATGATAAGCACCCTCTAGAAACTGGGCATGGAAAATCCCACACAGCTTCAAGATATGATGGATGTTGCCATGTTGATGGACCCAAATCACAGGAGCAACTCCACGACGTGGCCTCGATTTGCTCTGAGCGTCTTTGGAACAAATAGCAATTCCTGGCGCGTCCCGCTGATCTCAAGCCCCAAACAAAGGACAATCAAATCTACAAAACAAATGACTAACTCACATGACTTCTTTGGAACCATAGCCTCACAAGCCTGCATCAGACAGATTGCACAAAATCTTTTCCATCGTCCAATTCTCCTGGACTTGCACCCAAGAGCGCCAAGGGGCTTTGTTTTATGAAAGGTGAGACAGCTATGAATCTCTTCGGCACCATCCATTTCAAGCAAGTACTGTCAATGTATACCATCTTCTGCTGGATCAAAAAAACAACGCACAATGTCAGCTTTTGGATGACTTTGCCTCAGATACCTAGATGATTTGGGCCCATTTGGACCTGTCACCAGCACTGGTGGCCGCAACAAAGAGTTGACCGAAGCCGCACTCAAAGCGAGATGACCAGAGGCCAGCCCTGATCGAAAATGATCAGCTGCAACACAGATCTCTTGCAGTAGAATCAACCCTCCATGGATCTTTTGCTGGCCGCATCCCTCTCTGAAGCTGCCTCTCAGCATCTCAGTTCACACCACTCGCCTGATGGAAGAATTCAGCGTCCGTAGCCATGGTGATACCAAAGATGGCTCAACTTTGGATTATCCCCCGCGAACAGTCCGGATCCCAGCTCGGCAGCGATGGTAGTCAATGCTTCTATTCTCTACCTGGACCAATAAAATCATTGACACCATCATCATCAAGGTCAATATTGATTTTATTTGATAATAATCATTAGGGTTCTACTATCATTGGCATCATCATCAAATCACAATTTCATCCACCAAGTGATGTGGCAAGTTGAGAGGTTCTCGTAGCACAGGCACTTGGGATGCTTGAAATTCTCGCTACCGGTGAGGCGGATGAAGGCGATACCACAAGCGATCGTGGCTGTTGCCATTCACCAGCTTGTACACCATTGTAAACCAGCTTGTTCATCGCTGTTAACCAGCTCATTCACCAGCTTGTTCACCTTGAACTGAACAGTATCAACCATCATTAGAAAAAGAAACAGTATAAGCCATCATCAACCATGAACCAGCCCATTCACCCTGGTCAATCCCATCTCATCAGGTCGCTTTCAACGTTGCGTTGTGCCCCCCCGCGTGGCTGGGCCTTCACTCCAGCCTGTGCGCTGGGCCGCTGAAGGCTGCGAAACCACCCGCACGCGGAGAGGGTCGCGGAGGCTCGGTGGATTGGTAGGTGACCTACCAGCAGCACCACGCGCGGCAGGTCAACCAAGCCGAATGGATAATGAGGAATTGATGGTTAATGAAGATGGATTAGTTGAGGGTTACTGACAATGGATGAAGCCATGGGTCAATGAAGATGGATTATTTTGGTCAGTTCCTGAGCAACTAATAGTTAACTTAATGGGTAATGATTGACCAATAGGGGATCAATGACAAATGATTGACCCTAGGAAATCAGAAAAGGAAATAATGACAAACACAATCACCAACGATAATACCTGATGTTCTTATGGAATACAAAGGGAATTCACCATTAGTTGGGTAATGATTGACCACGGGGGATCAATATCATTGGTGCTGCTTAGCAATGGTTAGGGCATAGTAAACAAGAGGCAATATTTGAACGGTCAATGATGAATGATTGACCACAGGGAATCGGAAAAGGCAACAATCACCAGCAATAATGGATACCAAGCAGCACTTTTGGGTGTTTCAGGAAGGAAACAAATCTCAAAATGGGAGCTGGAGCAAATTGGGAACAGCGTGGGACTTGGCTGCAGCAGCTGGGCCTGCTGGTTATCTTCAAGGAGGAATGCCTCGCTGCTCGGAATATGCTCCATATGGTCCTGGTTGCAGCCAACACTTTTCCAACAGGAAAGATCAAACATATGACGCTCAGGTTGGCAAATACTGCCAGAAGTCAAGCTGCGATTTGCAGTAAACGGCTTCAAACTGTTTTCAGCCAAGTGGAGCTGTAGTCACTAGCCTCCCCTGGGCCCTAACCAGGCGTCCTTGTAGATGGCCCAAGAGAGGTAGGCGCCCAGCAGCTCCAACACTGGACCTATGAAGGTCAAGAATCGCCCGACGAAGAGGTACCAGGGCCTGAAGCCGAAGCCCCGCCGGACATCACTGGGGACCACCGGGGACCACCGGGGACCACCGGGGACCGCTGGGGACCGCTGGAAACTGCAACAACGGGGAGGAGGTGATGTGGATGGAAGTGGAGATCCTTCAAAACTCGAAAGGATCCAGACTTAGTTTTTCCAAAAAAGTCAGTGATCCTCAGATCCTCACCTGGTCAGATCACTACCTTTCTTGGATGAAACAAGTTGCTTGGAGGCTGCAAGGCTGGGATCAAGAGCAGTGCAACATGTCTTCATCCCAAGGTTGGTCCTCCCTGTGGTTTGAATTTCCCTTGAAACTGCGAAACTCCTACTGCCACTCAGTGAAGAAAAATCCCCCGGAGGGTGATGCTACTGGCAGCGAAAGAACCTACACATTCTGCTCTCTGTGGCGTCCAAAGCTGGCACTTGCAAAACTGAATGAGCCACTAGCTAGGGTCAAAACTCATTTTCGTGGGTAGGATCGCCGACCTCACGGATTTGTTCTCATGGTGATCCTAATATTCCAACTGGATGATCCCAATTGATCCCCTGTTGATGGTTCACGGCCAGAAATGTTGGCCATGGCATATGCGTGGTGCTCCTGAAGATCACGGGTCGATCACCATGGTCTTGAACTACTTATGACACCAATGTGGTTGGTGGTTAGTTTCGCCTTCCCAAAAAATAATTATGCTTGCCACTCAACCATCCCAAATATTGGGGAAATGAAAAATGTGAAACGAACCACCAACCAGCAATGTTCAAAACGGGGGATATGAAACATTCCTTGAGGTCGCCATAGATCTCGCTCCGTAGCCCCAACGTAAGAAATCTACGAACACTCCGAACCCCTCGACGACCAGATACCTCCCACCGAAGCCTATGCAGCCTATGCAGCCTGGGAACTGTTTCTTGAAGAAGAATCCCCACTGGGTCCGGAGTCCCAGTGCTAGCACCTTGGTTTACTGCGGAACTGCAAGCCTATCCCCCTGCCAGCGGGACCACTGAGGCTGAGGCTAGGAAGCCATCAAGCATTGAATTCAGGAACCTCAGCGGTGGGGAATTTCGAGACAGAACGGAAACTACTCATGAGGCGTTGCGCAGAAATTCAGATGCATTATCTGGGGCAAACTGAGCTGGACGTGTCCAGAAAATTCATGGCGTTCCTCCTTTTGTGAAATACCTTTACATTTGCTGTTGGTGATATACTGTACCTCACTTTGCAGCCCTGTACCTTTGTTCATGAGTAATATATAGTAATATGAACAATGGGACATCTTCCCTTTGATCGCTCATGGAGTCAGGTTCCCTTGGTGGCGCTCCGCGAAATTGCTACAAATCAAACCACCACCACCACCACCACCACCACCACCACCACCACCACCCAGTAGAATATCATGGTCAGTTACCCATGAGTAGCTGGTGGTGCTCCAGAGCATGAGAGATATGCATACATAGTCGTATATGCACAATAGATGTGTATATCATGTATACATGATGTGACCGTCCCTTTTGCCACTAGATTTGTTTGCTACCAATTGCATTTCTAGCGGGTGTCAGGTCAAATGATAGTCAAGTAGTCACTTCACCCCTAACTAGTTGGTTACCCCCCCACTGCTGGATGTTTGGTTATGTTGCCATTCTTGCTCTTGGTCCTGGTACACAAAAAGAAAGCCAGTCCCACTCGTCTATCTCTACACCAGTGTATCTGTGCATTTATGATTGTGGGACAGAACCGCGTACCAATCTAGTCTTTGTTGGAATGTTCACCTACCCATGTGTCCGTTAGCTGATATTGACACAGAGCCATTTGCACAAATACACAAGCATATTATACACCTATGGACCTATGGATATCTACAGGTGTTGTTCGGTTCATCCTGTCCCTGTGGTCTTCTCCATCAAAAAAATCAACACGGCAACAGGTTTCTCTATGAGAGAGCCATAGAGAGCCGTATTAATGAACCACCAGGAATTTACCTTCAATAGCAGTCGGTTCATCCCAAACGTGGGTTGGCTCATTAATCTGGATCTAAGATTTGGATGTCAACAACTGCAAATGGAAATGGCGATAGTTGATGGCCTGACTCGGAGACCGTGGAGCGGTACCTGTTGTCGCCTCAATTCTGACTATCCGCAAGTTACCAATTTCTTTTGTGTTTTGATTACTCAGCTGGAGGGGTCCGCAAGTGATTTACACACGAGAGAAAAGGATTGTCTTTACATGGTTGGATGAAGCCCCAGTGCATGCACAGGCCAATATGGTGATCTCTTAAAATAGCGAACCCCCAAATCATCCAATATTGACCATTTTGTAATAACCAAGCATAAGTTTGGGGGGTCCCCTATTTTGAGAAGCCCACCATTTTTTCCCATCTTGTTGGCTGAATCTTCCATGTTGATGTCACTGCTATGCCAAGTCACAAGATCATGGCCAGGCAAAGCAACCAGGCAATGTTCATCCCTTTCCTGGGTCAGGAGAGCAATCGTACGGTCGGAATTGCTTGGTTGAAGGTTGGTTGATAGTTGTTGCATGCTGGTGCATGGTGCCTAGCGGTATGGTGGCAGATACTATCAAACAATATCCAACAACAGCAGGGGTGCCAAAGACTAAACATTCAAAAGTGTTTGGCAAAGTCCCCAGTAGACACATCCCCTCCTGGGGACCAGAAATGTTGGAATTTGGCCAGGTCTGCTGCCTTGGGCCTCCTAAGGTACAGCTCCATGGCCCAATCCGTGCCGGACACCAGCAAACAAGTGGCCTGATGGCCATGTAGCCGATGAAAACCTCGGTGAAGCCAACAATTCTGCTGCTGATCAATCCAAATGCACCAAGCACTGGAGTCGATGCTGGTCAACAGCTGGTTGCTGGTTGATACACGCTTGGTAAAACATTCATATATGACATAAATCTGTGATTGATCATTTTTCCAATGCTGTTGCTTGTAGCAGCGGCACTGGATCCTATATAGATTTCCTCCTCCTAATATGGGAGGACTATCTTTATTTCCCAAGGACTGCAGCTTCCACGTACGGGAATCCGCTAAGAACAAGAGTCCCTTCTTGTGCTTCGGCTGGGGAGGGGCTCACTGGCAAACGGGAAACAAACAAGTGCCATTGACCATTCTACAACCAATGTTATCAACCAGTTACTAAGCAGGTACAAGCTTACATTACAAGTTATCCAGCAGGATTGTTACAAGTTTTGACTTGACTACTTTTCAACCTCCATCATCATTAACCAAAGTGAATACGGTCGTGAACCAAGTATCAAGCAGCTGCTAACCACCTGTTGGTACAGTTATGAACCATGTATCAAGCACTTATTACCCACTATTCACCCGTATCAATGCACTGATGAACCACTTACCATGAATTTCCACCAGCTACCAGTTGCTAACAGAGTTCTAAACCATTTCGAAACAATTTCTGGCCATGATTTTCGACCGGATGACACCACCAGTCATCCACCAGTCACACCAGTCATCCACCCAGTCATCCACCGGTCGATCGTCGCGCCGAGGTGCGGCCAGCACCAGGAAGAGGCCTCCAGTGACATCCAGCAGCACTAAGCGCGCCAGACCCACGAAGCCCAACATGGCGAAGATGAAGATCAGCCAAGGCCTGGCTCTGAAGGCAGCAGGTGGTGAAGGGATGGTGGGATGTCGCTGGTGGATCAGGTTGGTGAACCTGGAGGGTTGAGGGATGGGAAAGGTTGGGGTGTCTAAGGGAAGCTAAAGATTGATATAGGGTGAATTGATGGCTGATGCTTGGTCGATGGTATATGGTATTGCTTAATGATGGCAAATGATACTTGGTGAATGACTAACGATGGGTAATGATGATCAACAATGGTTGATGATGAGTAAGGGTTGAGATTTACTTTGCCTGGCAAATGTGGCCTATGAAACTGTGAGTCTGCGATCTCAACATAGTCAGAAGTGGTCAGAAGTAAACCCCTTCTCCACTCCGAAAACTTCAGAAAGAAGGCAAAGTTGAAATGTGAAGCCCCTTAAGCCGTTCAAATATATAAAAATGTCTGAAAGGCTTCACAGTCAAGATCTACAAGGTGAAAACCCTGGAAATCTTTCGAACCCTGGCAAGTGAAAGGAAATCCTGGAGTGGCTCAAAGTCCTCACATTTTTTGGCTACAGTAAACATAACCGCAACGACTGACACGAATAAAGGCAATGATGGTTCAAACCCATGGCATTGAAAACAATCCTGTCAGGTAGGATGAACAAAAGGCCCCAACCTCAGCAGAATCTTTCAGCGCAGTTGGATCTCCAGTGAGGAATGCGAATCTCCGTGGTACTAACATGTACTGACTATCTTGGTTCGGCCTTGCAGAAAATCCTGGTTGGGCAATCCATGGGGAGGGTAATCCGTGGGGACGAACCTGCGGCCTGTGGCAACCAAGCCGCTTTTGTCGTCACTTGGATCCTGACCCGGGGGGACCCGGGCTTCAGTGCTTGGGATTGTCGTCACTAGGACCCTGGGTCCCTCACGAGTTCGGTCCCGTGGTGCCTCACTCGCAACGCAAAGGGCGTCGGGGGTCCAGTTAAGCCATCCAGGCTCCCAGAGACGAAGGTCATGGGGATTCCAGGGCCGTCCTGGAGCAGCAAGTGCACCCCAACTGCGAGGTTTGAGCTTGGCCTGGCTCTTGGCTGACTGGGAATATCTGGTGTCACAACATCACCTATCGGTGCACCCAATATGAGCGGCCTCCCGTGGAAAACTCCAAATGCAGTCCCGGGGTATCAAGATCCTCAGCGTCTACGACGTATGTCCTTCAATCCCCGGAAAGATCACACAGCCGCTGTGCCCACAAGCAAAGGGTACCCCAATCACCCATTTGAGAGGTCTCTTGTGGGCACAAATGTGCTGTAATTTGTAGCAGAATGTTTCCTTTCACACCTCATGCAGATCCTTATTCTTCAGATTTAGTAAAGTGTTTGTGTGTGTGTGTGACTTGATGCAAGAGGGACTACTTCTTTGTGGATCCTGTGCAACTTCAAGAGTGACTCATGACTGACATGTAGAGCAGTAGAAAAGAAAACCCGGTGGCTGTTGAGCCTTAGTTTACTGCAGCTGGTTGCAAGTGACTCCCTCACAACCAAAGGGTCCAGCATTTCTCACCCCACTCCTCCAACAGCTGATGTGTTCGCTCCGAGGTATGAAATGCCCACCACAAGGCGAGGTGAGCAGCTGGAAACTCGCTGCAGTTTTTGTGTTACAAAAACTGGCGAGCTCCGCTGAGCCAAGAACAGCAGATCGTCGAACACAGAAACCTAAGGACTGGGCCATTGCCAGAAGTGGTTCGAATGCTCCTTGTCATCGTCAAATAAGAATGAGAGCAATAACAATGACAAGGAGCATTCGTTGAACATGTCGAAATTGAGAACAGCAAGACAAGGCCCCGAGCGATCGTCGTCTCATTGGAGTCCGACCCATGAAAGGATGTGTTCAAAACATCACGGTCATAGGACCAATCCAAGCACTGAAATGCGTGCAAGTAAACTCTTCAAATTATAAATGTCGCAAACCATAAGAGGAAATGCCACACGCAAGACCAGCAACGAAGCTTCCATAAAGAGAATGCTGATTCTATTGGCTGTGAATTTGATCGCTTGATTGGTTTGACGCGGCTTTTGGCCAACACCCATATGGGTGAACCATGAATGCCAAACATACAGGAGGAGACTTCTGGTGCCCACGCTGAAGACATCGGCTCTGGATGGAAACTTTGCAGAGCATCCTGACACAAGCGAATCTGCATGCCAACACAAAAAGAACTGGGCACCTTCAAGGGCTGAATTGGGTCATAGGATGTGCACCCTTCAAATTCCATTCTACAAAAGCCTTTTTTAGCAGTACTCCATAGACATCAATTGTGGAAGTACCAGAATTGCCATACTACACTAATTGATGCAATTTAGAAACATTGACATCTGACACATCCTTTCTGTCCACAGTGCACAAGCATTAGCACACAGTGCGGAGCAAAGCACCTGTTTTAAGAGTGCAACCGCGCCCGGCATGTTGAAAGCTAGGTTTTGATTTTGTACAATACGTTCATGAAAACAGCTGGAAGTCTATGAATGAGACAGCATGGCTGTTGATCTGAGTTACATCTACGAGCCAAGCAGCAAGTTGCGGGCGAAATTCACTCACAAATACATACAAATACCTCCTTGGAAAAAAACACCCTGAAAAGATAGCGAATGTCTCAAGTCGCATGTGGGGGATCCGGGACGCGATGCAAGATGTGGGCACCTGAAATCCAGACATCAAAGGTGAACATAATGTCTTTTCAGTTTGCAGTACGGCTTAGTCAGGTCAATAAAGCCAATGTATCTACTATCCGCTGTTGTCAGTGAAATCGGTAGAAGTGGATATCTCTGAAAGCCCATTTCTGTCCGTTTCAAAAGGCATGTGGCTGCGACAGCAGCGACGACATCAAAACCAACATGTTTGATAACATCAGCTATTCCAACATCAAATCCCCAAGTTCAACGAACTAGAGTTGCTGACTTTACTTGAGTCTTTTACCTGGCTTGCAGTTGGTCCCGTTTTTCGTGCTTGTACCTATCCTTGAGTTGAGTCACTCAGATTTTTGTTTGCTTGCTTTGTTTGTCAATTGGAAATGTATCCAACTACGCTGGGTGTTCACTTCAACTGTGTGTCTACTCGTTTTTCATTTCACCCTCGTCCCTTCCAGCCACCCGTCACATTTGTTCATAGCTGGGAAAAACAGATTTAAGATATCGTTTTTTTTCGACGGGAGAAAACACCATGACAAGAAGTCCGAAACAAGTGGGGGTCACAATCCGCGAAGTCTTCCGTCTCAAGGTCGCCCAGCTCAAAAACAATTAGGGAGACAAAACCGAAATCCTTCGAACGCAAACCAAGAGACAAATTTGATCTTTTTGTTGAGAGATCAAATTGTTTCAAATGAGTAAGCACCCCAATAGTACTAAATTTTGGGGGGGAACAAAATCGAAACGTTCCGCCCAAGAATCGCCAGTGCACAGACAAACGGGAGACTAGTCCGAAGACAAATAGGCGTCCCAGAGACAAGCGGGGCGACAAGTCCAGAGAAAAAACAAAAATCCTGCTTCCAACAAGCCCTCCAGCACTGTCCAAAAACAAATGAGAGAGACAAATCGGAAAATCAGAGAGACAAAGAGAGAAATTGCCCAAGATCCTCCATTCCAGCCATTCCCCAGAGTAACACAAACCCGGGGACGAACCCAACATCCTTGGTTCGAGTGACCGACCCTTTTCAACAGAGCAAGCACCCTAACAGTAAACTATTTGGAAAACAAGTTAGGGATTATGAATCGTCAAATAATGAACCTACCACAACAAATCTCAATCAAGAACAATGCTGTACAAACAGGTCGTCTCGGTCTCGCAAAAACAAGAAAACAGGATCGGAACCAAGCAAAAAGGGCGACAAAAAAAACAGCCAAACGAAGAAGGAACCAACCCCAAATGAAAACAACCACAAATGCAGCAATTTTCCACCGAATGTTACTGCAAAATGATTGTGCAAAAGCAAAACCTATCAAGTATATAGTTTCATGATTGTTTAATGTCCCCCATGTTTTTTTCCAGCGAGTGGCGCTGTACAGACACGTCGTTGAAATCACGCAAAAACATGACAGCTGAATCTAATTGAGCAAAAAGGGCACCAAAAAAGGCCACCCAAGGGGGAAAAAAAAATAGACCAACCCCAAAACAACAACCCAAATGCGCAGTTTTTTGAAATGCCCTCTCATGGCATTGTGCACATTAATTTGTGAAATCACGCGCTTTGACATGCTAAAAAAATGCAACCACAGCTCTCACATCATCAAGAAAGCCACAATTCAGAACCGAAGCAGAAGAATTAACCCCCAGGCAAAAAAGGGAGAAAACAACGAATGCAAATACAAACGCCAAGGACATGGAAAAAACCGGCGTATTTAAGACAAACAACAACAACAACAACAACAACAACAACAACAACAACAACAACAACAACAACAACAACAACAACACCAACAACACCAACAACACCACCACCACCACCACCAACAACAACAACAACAACCACAACAACCACAACAACCAGAACAACCACCACAACAACAACAACAACCAACAACAACAACAACACCAACAACCACAACCACCACAACCACCACAACAACCACAACAACCACAAAACCACAACAACCACAACAACCACAACAACCACAACAACCACAACAACCACCACAACCACAACAACCACAACAACCACAACCACAACAACCACAACAACCACAACAACCAACAACAACCACAACAACCAACAACCACCACAACAACCAACAACCACCACAACAACCAACAACCAACAACCAACAACCAACAACCAACAACAAACAACCAACAACCAACAACAAACAACAAACAACAAACACCAAACAACACACAACAAATAACACACAACACACAACACACAACAAATGACCAACAGCAAACGACCAACGACCAACGACAAACGACCAACAACCAACAACCAACAAACAACACACCAACAACAAACAACCAACAAACAACAAACAACCAACAACCAACAAACAACCAACAAACAACAAACAAACAACAAACAACAACCAACCAACAACCAACAAACAACCAACAACCAACAACCAACAAACAACAAACAACAAACAACAAACAACAAACAACAACCAACAAACGACCAACGACCAACAACCACCACAACAACCAACAACCAACAAACAACAAACAACAAACACCAAACACCAAACAACACACAACAAACAACACACAATCATCAAATGCAATGACCTGACTTGAATCAGGCGGGTTCTGGATCAGAGGGTTTTTTTGCAATCTTAAATTATCTTAAATTATCTCAAATTATCTCGCTTTATCTCAAATTATCTTTTTTTTATCTTTTTTTATCTTTTTTTCTTAAATTATCTTAAAATTTTTTTTCAAAATAATTTGAATCATATCAGTTGTTTTGCGAAACATGCAAAAACAAAATTGATGTGACCGTGGCCATTGCAAAGTCTGTTTTAAAGTTGTATTGTTTGAATTCCAAAAATCCAAAAATGTTCCCACTGCTGAGCCATGGACTGTAATGCCACATTCGGACTTCACGATGTTAGGACAGCTGTCACATATCATTCAATCATGAAAAATATTGTTATTAGTGCATGATAAATCATATTGAGTTTGATACTGATGTCATGTTGGGGGGGGGCAGGGCGTACCCAAAAAACAACCTTTGTGTTATCGGGAACATGTGTCAAACTATTTATGTCAGTGTATGTTCTGTGTGAAAGAGTGAGGATTCCAGTTCATGTTCTGATCATGATTTTGTGAACTTGTGTCTGGTCTTGTGAGTCTTGATTGTTTCCATTCATGTCATGTCATTCGTGCCTTTTGTGCTGTTCGTTCTTGTCGCTGACCTTGGGCTTCGAACTGGACAGGGTGATGCTGGCTTGTTTGACTGGAGATGCTGTTTTTCACTTTTCACTTGAGTTCACTGGCCTTGTGGTTGAAGCTTCAGCTGTTCAGATTGTATCCTTCTGGTGCAGTGGGTCAGTTTCATTCATAGGTTTCATCAATCCAGGATTTGGCTCAGACCACTGGTGTACTTGTGTCTGATTGGTACTGCACTGCCCACCTGTGTCGCCATGTCGGATGTTGGTTCAATCAAGATTCAGATTGAGCTCTGTATCGAGTACTTGATGACGTTGGGTGCAGAGGGGGTTGATTGGGTGATCCAGCACATGCAGACTCCGATTGAAGATGGGGCCGACTTTATGAAACAGATTCTTATCTT
>VSDK01000491.1:464544-495096 GCA_009767595.1 Symbiodinium kawagutii | reverse complement strand
CAGTGGGCCGCTCAGGGCGAGTGTCCGCAAGTGGTCGCAAGTGGTCGCAAGTGGCCGCTTCGAGCGAGTGTCCGCAAGTGGTCGCAAGTGGCCGCTTCCAGCGAGTGTCCGCAAGTGGTCGCAAGTGGTCGCTTTTTTGAAAATCAAAAAGCACTTCCAAAGCACCCTCTCTGATCTGAGTCCAAAACCCGGTCCCTGCCACCCACAACTGAGGAAACTAACCCTAGAGCCCCTAGAGATTCACATTGTGCCTGGATTGGTCCGCAGCATAATGGACTTTTGGCCGAAGCAAGAGGAGGTTGCTTGGAGGATCCAGAGTGTTGGAGTGAAGTTCGAGTAGTGCGTTGCAGCGTGAGTTTTTCGGGCGGCTGAATCCCTGGATCCATCGATGAATACATTGATCAGTGCAAGTCCAAATTCTAGATGTGATGATAATGTCAGAAACAGTTCTGGCAGCATTTGCCGGATTTTTTTACCAGGGGCTCCGGTATCATTCCGAATCCACGAGTTCGCATATATGCATAAATACCCTTATAGTGTCACATTGGTAAATCCAGTCACGCTACTCCTCCCTGCGGTCCCCACGGATGCGGTCTATGCCGACCAGCTGGCGCCTGGTGCACTTCCATGCGCTCCGCTAGCGATTTGCTGATGGTTAATGGTGGTCAATAGTGATGGTTTATGGTGACAAATTATGACTAATAGTGATCATGACCTGCTTAATGATGGTTCATAGTGATAGTTCATAGTGATGGTTGATGGTAATGGTTAATGGTGCTGGTTCATAGTGGTTGACGATGATTATAGTGATCAGTGCATGATTGATGATGGCTAATGATGTTTTTTTCACCTGGTTCATGACGGTTAATTGACTGTTTTGTTTTTGGAGCCAGGAAGCTGCAACGAAAAACCAAGAATTATCCGGCCCAATTTGTTCAGATATCACTAAACATCGATTCAACTAGTTGTCCCCTTAAGTCTTTTGGGCAAACGGCACTGGTCGCTGGAAGGTTGACCAAGAGTCACGCATCCGAGACAACGTTCCTACAGCCAAGGACAGGGCTGAAGGCACCGGCGAATGAGCTTGGGTCAGTGATGAAACCGTTAGCTGAACAGCAAAAGGATTCGCTGAACCACTGGGCAAAGCCAGTAGATGAAACCCTTATGAACCATGTGGCACCATTATTAATCATCAAGACATTGGCAACCATCATCAATCATTGACAACCATTGACGACCATGGAACCATTGTCGGCCCGCAGCTTTTGGTCGATCATTGATCGGGGTCGGCTGTTGGGGTATTTAGAGTTTTTTGCGGAAGCAACATTAGGATACCGTGAATGGCTTTGGACGGCTCAGAGTGACTCCAACTTTTTGCGCGGGATCTCATTGCATCAGAAATGTATGTCAGAATGTATGTCAGAACAGTGTCAGGAAGAATGCCAAAGACGTCTTGATCATAGCTATGATCATAACCATTGACTTCTCTCCTTTTTCCTTATACATAGCCTTATAGTAAATCAGGATCCTCCTTTTTCCCCTGATATTCCCTCTACTTCTTTACTTTGGTGCGCGGAGGATCCGGAAGTGGGTGAAACCAACGTGGAGGGCGAAGCCAAAGCAGATGTTGCTTGGCCCATAACTGCTGGGATGATGCTTCAGGAGAGCCATCAATAGTGATCAATTAACATCGGCAAAATATTGCTTATTTGAGCTGGCGAAACACCTTGTTGTAGATTAACTGGTTTATATAGATTATCCTATCATCCATCAACAACACCCACGTAAGGTTTGATAATGATCAAAGACCAACCATAGGGCATAAGAACTAACGAACAATGGAATGCGACGTTTAATGAGATGGACCAAGAGTCACTTCAAAGACTGTGCCTATATGTCTGTATTATTGTTTCTATGAACGTATGCAATATGATACTACATCTGTAAATGTACATGTACGTGTTAATGTAAATGTACATAATGCAATGTATTGCAAATCTAATGTGTGTATGCAAACAAGTGGATGCATATACATTGCTTGCCAAAGTGGTGATCGCTAGCAGCACAGTATGTTTTGGTTTCCTGGCATATCATATGTTTAAGACTGTACCTGACGTTTACCATTGTTTATTCGATGTGCTTCTTGCCGCGGCGATGTGTACTTTTTGCACATTGTAAGTTCCAAAAGTGATTTGGGCCGTAGCATATCTATCTATCTATCTATCTAATCTAATCTAATCTAATCTAATCTAATCTAGTCTAGTTTGATCTAATCTAATCTAATCGAATCCAATCTTATCTTATCTTATCTTATCTTATCTTATATTATCCTATCTTATCCTATCTATCTATCTATCTATCTGTCTGTCTGTCTGTCTGTCTGTCTGTCTGTCTGTCTGTCTGTCTGTCTGTCTGTCTGTCTGTCTGTTTATCTGTCTATCTGTGTATCTGTCTATCTGTCTATCTGTTTGTCTGCCTATCTATCTATCTCTCTATCTATCTATCTATCTATTTATCTGTCTATCTGTCTGTCTGTCTGTCTGTCTGCCTATCTATCTATCTATCTTTCTATCTATCTATCTATCCATCTATGTTTCCAGCTATGTATCTATCTATCTATCTATTTATCTATCTCTCTATCTATCTATCTATCTATCTATTTATCTGTCTATCTGTCTGTCTGTCTGTCTGTCTGTCTGCCTATCTATCTATCTATCTATTTATCTATCTGTCTATCTATCTATCTATCTATCTATTTATCTATCTATCTATCTATCTATCTATCTATCTATCTATCTATCTAAGCTATTTATCTATCTATCTATCTATGTATATTATCTATCTATCTATCTATCTATCTATCTATCTATCTATCTATCTATTCATCTACCTATCTATATACAATAAATAAATGAACATGTATATAAAAAATATATATATATATATATGTGTGTAAAATCATTTTGACGTGCAAACATGCTTTTTACCATAGAGAGGCGTACCTTTGCAGATTTTTGCTTCCAACAGTGGCACGAGGCCGGCACTTTTGCGATTTTGACTTGCAAATGTGCTTCGCAGGCGTAATTTCGTACAACTGACCTCCACAGGCACCACTTTACCCAGCCTATTTTTTGACCATCCCAGAGCACAAAACTAGTAAAAAGACCTAGCATTTCGCGAGATTCCTATCAGTCACGCGCACATATCTTAGATCTTCTCTGCCATCCGTTCTCTCAGACTACTCTGCAACTTTCCGTAAGTCAGACGTTTGACTTCTTTCGGTCAGTATGTATGTATGCAGTATGAATACATAGATACTTAACCTATAGACAGTGTGCGTGTGTATGACATAGGTGCTGGCAGGTCGGGCAAGTTGGGTTGGGTACATTTGGGTCTGGAGTTCAGGAATCTGGGTGAAGTCCAGCCAGGAAGATAAGCATTTGGGAGTATCAGCGCATACACAATTGAGATTCATGATCATTATCATTAATTAATAAGTGCCAGGATGTGCCAGGCATGTTAATAATTCTAATTCATGAATACATGATTCATACAATTGATAAGTGTCATCCATGTTGAACAATACTGGGACTCATGTTTCAGAATGATTGATAGCTGTTGATCCTAGTCACTTTGTTACCTCAGATATTGAGGCATTAATTCCAAGCAGTCCCCGGCATGAGGTCATGGAAAAGACTTGATGAGTGGGAGATCACCTTTTCCATCCATCCCTAGCTGGCAAAATTTCGGGGTTCACACTGAGATCACCATCCCAAGGATCCGCAAGACACCGGAGACGCCAGAGTTGGTGAGACGGGAAGGCGGCTGAGTTTTAGGGAGAGCGATGTGGTAGGACAGCATCAGGTGGCTATGGTAGGTTAAATGTCTGGAATGGGAATGGCAGGGGAACTGGGCGTTGGATATTTATGTTTTCGAATTGCATATGCTTTGGATGTGATTTCGATGTGGATGGTGTACTTGCCCTGGGGGCTTTTGCGCAGTGTAGCTTGCAGAAACTCTAGCGCTAAAGGCTGTCTTCTGGACCCAAAAAGCTGTGTTGGACAGCAACGACCAAAGCCAGCACAGTTAACAAAGCGACCAGAAGCACGGGTCAGGTGAGTGACAGAGTCCATAGCATGAGTTCAGTGGGAGCAAATCGTGATGTATTGGCAAAAACAACATTCTCTCGATGCAAGGGCACGAACAACCTGTAACTGGTTGGTGGTTTTAGACATTTCTTATTTTCCATAGTAATTATGAACAAATGGTTGGTTGACCTGCGAATATTTTTCATGATGGGGTGGTGAGCACCAGCAACCACATAACCAGGGGAAATTGTTTGTAGATTTGTCCTTCAAACTGAATGCCTGACTACAGAGATCCGACGATCCGCCAGTTGACAGGTGTTGCATCCAACTTTTTGCAGGCTTTCGCGGGCTGAGTAGGAATTCTGTAATGGATAGTATCACGCTTAGTCACAACTGATTGATGTTGGTTAATGATGGTTAGTGATGGTTAGTGATGGTTAAAGGTTAATTATGGTTATGCAGTACAACCCCACAGACATAAATTATATACTCATGTTGCTAAATTGCAATTGTCTATGTTTGCAGCCAATACTTCCTTGGCGGCCATCGGCGCAGGGGGGATGCACAAACAAAAGAAGTGGTGGAGATGTTCTACAACAACTTGCCCACAGCCACGAACGCCTATATCAGCCACTGGGTGCCAAACTCTTGATTGCCGCCAGAATAAAAGTCACTTATAGTTTTTTTCCCTCAAAATCAGAATTTTTCTCTAGTTTTGGGAAGTGATGTGTAGAATGGTTTCCTGGCAAAGGTGGAGCTTGACTACTTGACCAATCTTGTTTTTGCTTGTAAGAGAAAGATCATCAGCAACAACAGTGGCAACAACAGCAGAAACAGCAACAGCAACACAGACTGGTAGTGTCACCACCACTGACCAAGAACAGCAACAACAAAAGAACAGTACAAAAACAACAGCAATCAACCACCACAACAGCATCAACGGTATCCATCATCATCATCATCATCATCATCATCATCATCATCATCATCATCATCCTCATCCTCATCCTCATCCTCATCCTCATCCTCATCCTCGTCATCATCCTCGTCATCAGCATCATGCTCTTAGGAATTGGCAAAGCCAGTGCGCAATTACGAACACAATTTTGGGGTCTATTCTTGACTGATGCCATCAAACGGTCCAGATGCAAATGTCCTTCGCATAGTGGTATCAAGGACAAATCCAAGATGCTTTGTGTAGCTGTGGGATGAGCTACCTGAAAATCAATCCCGGTGCACAAGTCAACCAAGTCTGAAACTACATTTTCTCCAAAGAAGACATAGTGGTTTCTCAAAATAGGCGACCCCCAAGTCATGGGTGGTTTATTACTGCACAAATGGTTAGTAAAGGATGATAATTGGGTGTACCCCAAACTGACTAGGTCTCGCCACCAAGGCCTGGATATCCAGTTACATTCGCCCATCGTGGAGATTCCCGTGGCGCATACTGGACAGGCGGAGCTGATCCCACCCTTGGTCCATGCAAAGCCATGGCTGCCACCGCCACGGCCAGGCCATCTTCACCTTGGGCAAGTTGTCCTTGAAGGTCCCACCGGAGACGTGCAACCGGAAGTGCACCTGGAACGGCGGCCTGACGGAAGGAGTTCCCGCAGCAAGCAGGTACCAAGGAAAAGCTTCATGAAGTGTGAATGACTACAGTATTGTTTATGTCAGCATTATGCAGTATTTATTGTTTAATTATTCTGATTGTTTACAAAATCAAACTAATTAATCGGTTTTGTAATTTTGTGGCTACATTATGAAGACATATGAAGACTACAGTTCATAATGAAGCTCGTTCAGCATTATTAATCAAACTCGTTGATGATCATGTCAAACCACTAGGTTCAACAATCACAAATCTGGTCGGACCAGTGGTAGAACTGAGCGATCAAAGGTTTCGGAGGTTGCTGTGCTAGCGCCAGCACCCAGAGGGCACTCATGATCGACTGATGACGGAGTTGGAAGCCCCATTGCTATAGGTCCATACCAATCAGTCCAAAATTGACTGGATAAACAGACCCACAACATCCCACAACCACATGCATCTTAAGCCATCAACTCATCGACTGCCAAGATTTTGTCCTCAAAGTCGATTTCGATGACACCAAGATCTCCACCGAAAACCGGAACAAAGAGCGATTCGATCCTCGGTCTAAGTCGCTGCACTTGAGATCCCTGAAACTGTCCTATGTCATGGTTGAACATTGGCAACCAAGAAGACCTGGTAGAATGTGAGAATTGGGGGTGAACAACGGCCAGCTCCAACGCATGCAAGCCGTGTCAGCAATGGTTTTCGATGTTTCTCAACGTTGTTTGGTTTCACCAGCATTCATCATATACTTTGCTACCAGAGCAATGCACCATAGAAACATGGGTATTGGTTGTTCCCAAAATGGACGAAAATCCCAACAGCTCAACTGGTTTGGTTGGGACGTGAACAGCCTTTCTGGGGAGCCCATCATTCCTCGCCATCATGGCACTTAGAACCACAGCATGCTTTTGAGAATTCATTGCTTTGAAGCTTTGCTGCCAAACAGCTTGAGAAGCCCCTGTCCATCAGTTCTGATCAAATTTGGATACCATCATTCATGGACAAATGCATATTCACGCCCATGTGTAGGTACTTGTATTTTACAATGGAATTTTGCCAGCGGGATTTCCTCATCATTTGTTTCTGGGACGATATGCTGGGTCGAGTGTTGACTTCACAGCGAATATGGCGAAATTACTGTATTTGAACCAATTACATGGGCTGAAAACAGGGGACCCCCAAATCATCCCCAAATAGGGTGAATTTGAGGAGAAACATCTACATAGAATTATGTAACAATCAACAATTCTTGTGTTGGACCGCAATTAGTATCCTTTGAATGGTCCAACACAAGTATCAACCAGCGCAGTTTCTATCTTTTTTTGAGGAAATATAGAGGGTTGCTCAATGTTGCTTACCTGCTTGGCTGTCGAACCAGGAGAGATGATTAAGTTGCAGTTGTTGATGCTCAGCAAAGATACAGACATAGCTGTTGGTTGTTAGCTTGGTTGCAATATCATTCACCTACCATGGCGGACTATCAGAATACCAGCTGGTTTCCAGCATTATCCATGCTTCATCCAACCACCGGCAGGTGATCCACCGTCATTGACCCGCCTGTTGGTTGGAGCTACCTGCAACCCAAGCTGCATAGCAGTGCTTGATTCCAGGTCAGGCAGTTCTGTGCTGACAACGAATCATTATCAACCATTGGAAGCTATCATTGGCATTCTTGAACCAGTATCGAATATATCAACCAGCTTAGCTTAGTTCTATTTTGAATTCTTATTAAACACCGTTGATAATTGTTTTTATCCTTTATGAACCATGATGGCTATCATTGACCATCATAAACCAGCATCACACATTGGCAGCCACCATCAGCTGTCATTCGCCATCATTCTTCTTTATAGCTGGCTTTTATTGGTTGTATCCTGATCATTGATGTTTGTTTTTCACCATCATCAACAACTGATTATCCATCACCAACCATTACTTATCATCATTACTGTTGGATAGCCAAGGACTATTAATAGTCATTACCTAGACATATTGGCTAGCTATAATTATAACACTCTGTTGCTTATACAACTACTATTTACCATTTGTAAGCATGATTTACCATTATTTCACAATATCAACCTATATTGTTGCTTTTAACCACTATTAATCACTATTAATCACTATTAACCACAATTAATCACTAGTAACCACCATTATTCAATACTATAATGTTCGTTATTAACCCCCATAAATCGTTGGTAGTCACTCCATTCTTCCACGTGGATCAGGACGTGGTGGAGCCTTTGCCCATCAACATCAAAGTAGAGCAGGGTCCCTGAGGAGTGAATCACTGGAGGCGGAGGTGGACAGTATGCAGGCATGGGTCAGTTAACCAACCAATAGCTGGTTAATGGTTAATAACAGAGGATGAAGGATGATAAGGAACAATTATAGGGGATATACCAGCTATATGGTTGTGGGTCAAGCAGTTAACCAACCAATAATAGGGGGTTCTGACCAACCAATCATAGGGAGGGAAAACAATGCTTGCTGATGGGGGAACCAGGGGTACAGGGTGAACTGACCCATAGCCATTTGCTTGCTGTTTGAGAGTACGGGCTTGTCAGCTTATGTGAACTGTCATGCACATAGATTCTAGTCCAACATGGTCAATGGGCAGCATCCAGACATCACAAGGGATACAAGGGATTGAGCTGGTGAAGCTCTTTGTGGTTGGAGTTGTTTAATAAGCCACTAGATAGTTGTGTCAAAAGCTGATAGATCGTGGTCTACCACTTTATGTTTGTTGTAAAGCTCGTGGTGCTTTGAGAACTTTTATGGTTTTCGCATGGTGGTAGTGGTGCGTCTCTTTTCTGCCCAAGTAATGGCGGTCTATCATGGATACAAATGAGTCAAATACCGATCCAGGTGACAATCATAACTATGCTGTTGGGTCTAGAGGGTGTAATCGTTTTCTGTTTCCAACGGACTTCATGGGGTGCTTCCAGAAGCTTCAACCGGGTCGGTTGTGGTACCTCTGATTTGCGTCGTAGGGACTGCAGACCATGTATGGACAACCGCATAGTCCTCCGTTGACAATATGGGGGAATTACAGCAGGAGGTACCCGTTTGTAATGCTATGCCTGTAGAGGCAATTGTCACTGATTTTGGGAGCACTACAGATACTCAGGGCTATTCAAGCACACAGCCCACGGTCAGAACAACAGAATTTTGGAATTAATATGCTCGACAACAGTCCATGGCTGCCTTCGTTTGTTTGGGCTTCCGTGGGGTTGCAGCCATGGACTGCCGTGGAGCATTGGAATTCCCAAATTATGTTGGCGACAAATCATTGTCAGCTACTGATTAACATGATTAACCATTATTACTAGTGTCATCAGTACTACTACTATTGTTATCATTATTATTGTTACTATTTTTGTTTTCATAATATAGTCATCATTAACCCCAGATTATAATTGACATTTGAATGGTTTATTAGTCTTATCAACCAGTATGCACCAGTATTACCACATTAGGTCCTTATTACTACCATCAGAAGTCATTATTCATCATTTTGACCACTATTATTAGTCATGATCAAACATAATTACCATTGGCATTCATCCTTCATGGACCACCATTCTGAACCAATGGTCATTACCACCTTCACCCGTATTACCACATTAGGTCCTTATTAGTATGGTATACGGGTTACTAGTATTATCGTTATCAGTCCTTACTATTAAGTTATTAGCCATTATTTACCACTATTGCCATTCCTAGCATTAAGGAAACCGCTAAAAAGTGGTATAATGGTATCAGTCCTTAAATTATTAGCATTTCTGATGGTAGAATGGTGGTATTTCTGATGCTATTGCTACCATTGTTAGCCATTCTACCATTGTTTACCACTATTACTATCAAATTATTAGCCATTATTATTTACCACTATTACTATCAAATTATTGGCCATTATTTACTATCAGAATAGTTAGATATTCATAAACCAATAGTGGTTTCTAATATTTTATCCTCTATCCTTACTATTACCATTATACCATCCGAAACCCTACAGTATTCACCCTTCGTCCATTCGTCATGGATGCCTCGCCTTACCGATCGAGGTACCAGGAGCGCGAAGTGTGCCAACACGTCGACGTGAACGTGGAGGTGCTCACAAGCGGCAGTGGGTGAGCGGTGGTCAACTGACTGGTACCGTGGGGCTTATGGTTAAGACTAGTAGCTGTTTCAATAGCTGAAGATGGTAGAATGACGGTTGATGGTTCATTAGTGGTTATCTATTTTTTTGATATGCTTGAAATCGTATAACAATGGTTGTTTGATGATTGTTATTGAGTGGCTGTCTATTGATTAACATTGTTTGATGGTTGATTAACTAACATGGATTAGCCTCCTGGAAACGAACGGCCGCACCCTACCCAAGGGGGAACCCACGTCGGAAAATGGTCATCTAACCCCTGGCAGGGTCAAGCTGTTCGTTCCAGGAGTGGTCCGTTCATCCCTCATTATGAACAATTGCTTGATCCATGATTCGTTGTAGTGATATTGGTTCAATGGTTGACTCTTCGTTGTCCCTAGTGGTTGTTTACGAATCGGCAGTCATGGTTGATAGTGATAACGGTTCACGGTTCAGAAGACAACGGTCAACCAGTTGATGACGCGTAGCTACGCTTGATCCATAATTGGATAGTACTGTTTACACTTGTTTATAGTGACAATTGGTTTATGTTGGTACGATATACCAGCTACGTAGATTGGTCTATAACACTAATTATGGTTGGTACGTGTTATATCCGATTGGTGTTATAATGGTACCAGTAATTGGTTGATCCATCATTGGTTTAAATTATCTGTTTATGGTTGATCTACCAGTGGAAGTCAACAACGTTCCACGGCTTCCGTTCCGGCGGCGCGCGCAGCGCAGGTCAAGCAGTGGAGTTTGTCGGCGTCGCCGGAGTCGGTGAATCTGCTGCTGGCGTTGCCCAGCGAGTTGGTGAAGATCGTGTGCCGTGGTGGCACCGGGGCAACCAGGGCGAGGGGCAATGGTGATCCTGCAACGGGTGTGGTGAGGGCTGAGGATATGTTGTGATTTTATAGGGATATATTTGGAAGGAAAAACGAGTTTCTTACTGGCAGAAGCTCACTATCTACTGGACATGAGGTTACTATGATGTTCAACGTCTATGGGCTTATTATATCTTGTTATGATATCCAGCTCATGGAGAACCCGGTAAAGCGTGGTTGGTATATGCCCCAGTTTGCCATCTGGGGATGCACCAGTCACCTGCGTTCCGGTGGGCCGGAAGCAGCCAAGCTCTGGTCGTAATTTCAACATCACATTATTGGCGACAACCATTGCGACGACGATAACAAATGATGACAATGACCATCACAATGATGGTGATGATGATGATGGTGATGATGATGATGATGGTGATGATGATGATGATGGTGATGGTGATGATGATGATGGTGATGATGATGATGATGGTGATGATGATGATGATGATGATGATGGATACCGTTGATGGTGATGATGATGATGATGGTGATGATGATGGTGATGATGGTGATGATGATGATGATGGTGATGATGATGGCGATGATAATGGTGATGATGATGATGATGACGATGATGGTGATGATGATGGTGATGTTTTTATGATGATAGTATGATGGCAATATTGGCATTGTGGTACTATAGTGATGATAGCGAAGTATTCAACGTTTCAATGATTCAGCTAATGATGACCGTGCATATTAGAAGCTTCATATTCACTATCAATCATTACATCATCATAAACCAGTTTGAATCAGCGCTTATCGACTATTATACGTATTTACAATGAATAACCAAGACTAACGATCCTCATTCACCATTTCATTCTTATGCTTGTCGGTCTATTCTCACCTGTAATTAAGCATCACGAACCATTCCGAACCTTTACGAACTAATATCATCAGCAACTGTTGCGTACGGGTATCAAGTATTAACAAACACTACCAATCATTAGTAGAAGCAATTAAACAATATGCCCATGAAAGACCATTACAACATAACAACTACAAACTATGGACAACCTGTACTAACTTGCCATCAACAACCACCGTGAATGGCTTATTGGTCTGGATACAACCATCAACAACCATTATAAATGGCTTGTTGGATCTACCAACGACTACTAACCATCAATAATGGTAGAGGGGTTGGATCTACCATTACTACTCAATTATACCCACTATCAAGGATTGATGACCTGTACTAACCATCAAAAGCCATTATCAATGGCTTATTGCTATGGATCTGCCAGCACAAACCGATAGTGCCCCTGGTTCAACTGGCGTTAGCCCAGGTCTGAGCCGCTGGGCCCGCAGGCACCAGGGGACACGGGTTGTGGGCAAACAAGGCTTAATGATAGTTGGGAAGAGTTGGTGAATCAACAATGAATCATGATTATTCATGATTATTCATGATTATTCATGATTATTCATGATTATTCATGAGTTCGCAATGATTGATTGCAGTTGACTATGTTGAATGGGTGTGATTAATGGCAGAAATGAATTGTGTTGGCCATGGTTCGTAAGAGTAAATCACAATTAGTCATGTTAAGTCGTGGCTACTCGTCGTTGACTATGGTAATTCTGGTGAATTGTGGTGAATTGAGCTTACTTATGCATGTTTTGCTCTCTAAGCATCAAGCAACCACCTAGCCATGTGTAGCAACCGTTCCTCAGCAACAATCGCATCGGGGCGGATTTTCCATGGCCCCCTTGCGTGCTGCTCTACTCGACACTATGGGCATAGCCACTAGAACAACCGATGTCAATCGTGAATCATTACCAATCTTCACCAGCTTGAAGTATCATTGACTATTGTTGACCATCCTCAACGATCATCAATCATCATCATTGCCATCACCAGCGATCATCAACCATAAGCCAACCAGAACTAACCATCCAGTTGCCACCATCAACCACCATTGGCCAACATTGATAACAATGAACCACCGTTCATCACCATGGCTTATCAACTCAACATCAGTTAACCATCAGTTGGCCATTATCCATGAAACAACAATCACAAAGCGTCATGAAGCAACATCAACAAGCATGAGCCATCAACTGACCATCACCCACAATTATTCACCAGCAATTCCTCACGAATGAACCATCAATTGACCATCAACGCACCATCCCCCAACCATCACCAACCATGGTGAAGCGCATCATGAGCCCATCATCACCTGCACAGCATGGCCATCCGCCATGACCGTCCCCTGCACGTTGAACGTGCCCGCGCGCGCGCGCGGGGCACGCGCGGCCTGCAGGGTGTGAAGGCTATGAAACGGCGGCTGTCGAGGCAGATCTCAGACCTTCAGGAGGTGCCGAAGCAGGAGTGGAACCAGTTGGTTAACTATGGTTAGTAATGTTGGTTTCTGACTAGTATCTACCTGTTGGTTTCATCTATTTTCATTACTTTAGGGGGGGTTACAATAATCAGAAACCAACATTAATGGTCAATAGTGGTGAATAAGGGATAATCATCAACAATGGTTGGTGGTTAATTTATATGGCTATGGGTCAATATTAACCAACCAACCCATGGGGGATAACAACCAACCAATTGTTAATAGTAGCTGGTCGATGGTTAATGATGGGGGATGATATGTAACCAACAACTATAGGGGATATATACCAGCTATATGGCGAGCTTGTTCAAGCAGTTAACCAACCAACTTTCATGGGGGATAAGTTCACCAACAAATTCATAGGGAAAACAGCCTGGCTAATGCTAGGGGAACCAGCACTAATAGGCTATGCCAATGGCTATGGGTATGGGTCAATATTTCTCAACCAATTCATGGGGGATAACCACCAGCACTCATAGGGAAAACAATGGTTAATGATAGGTATGGTGGTTTCTCAAAATAGGGGTACCCCCAAAATGGTTGGTTTAATAAATTATTGCTATGAATGGTTAATAATGGATGATTTGGGGGGTCCCCTATTTTGAGAAACCACCATATGTCATTTCCGTGGTGTTTATATAATTGGCGACTGATACCTAGAATCGTTGATGGTTGTAGCTGGGTTACCTGGAACCCAAGAACGAAGCAGTCATTTTGAAGGCATCCTGCAAGGGTCCGGGGATGATCCTTCTGACCTCAGTTGGTCATTGCACGCAGCTTTTCCAGGTCCCTCCCAGGCGCTAATGACCCCTCCTCAGCAATTCACCCCAGCTTGGCCAGATAGGAATTTCTCCGAGCCAGCACCCTCCCTGATGCTTAGTGGCCCTCCCTGATGGTTGTCCAGCTATGGTTGATGGATGTTGGTGGTTCCTTGCACTACCCGCCTTGCCGCCATGGGACCTGACATGGCGGGGGGGGTCGCAGCGGAGGCGATGCATTTGAAGCCTTTGGATGTACAGCTGGAGGCAGGTGGCATCCATTGGGGTCGATTCCTGGGATTCAGCTGGGGCCTGTTGTGATGGTTGGTGGTTGCGGTTCAGAATGGTTTATGGTTCATGGATGTTAATGGTGAATTGTGTTATTGTTATCATCATCCACATCCGGAAATCACCAAGCAATTTTTGGGGATTAGAGTGACATTCTGTATGATCAATGGAAATGCAACTTTTGAATATCTAGTTGTCATCGTCCATGTGCCGGGATGGAGCAATTTGAAAACCGTTCAGCTTCAGCGAAAGCGCGGTCCATTGCCTATAGCTTGGGGGGCCGCATGGTGCAGCTGATTTTTCTCAACTCGCCGGCAGGCTGCAAGCAGCAAGTGTGAAGAAAGTCGGTGTCATGTGACTTTTTTGAGGCGTATATGTATATATCATATCTATATATACATACTAAGTCGTTTTACGCATTTCCGACTTCCCAATTTTCGGGGATGGTTGGTTGATAGTAACTCATATCTATCAGAGGGGTGAAGCCAGCAAAGAGCGTAGATACGTCGCGGTTGGACGTACAAGGTCGGGGTAGCCAGCGCTGCCCCAGGAGAAGCCAACGGTCAAAAAAATCCACAGAGCCTCAAGTGGTCTAGGCTGGGCCCCGGTCAACAGTGGGTGATTTCTCTCCAAAAATGCACGGCGGGAGCCCCATGAAAATATCCCCACCAACCCGCATCAGTAGCCATAGTGTTGCTTTGGGTCATGGTTAGCGATACATGGTTAGCGAAAATATCCCCAACTATGATCATATTTAGTTGCTTTGGGTCATGGTTCATGCGCCTATGATTCGCATTGTGGGAGTTCAATCGCCAAAGCGGGCTAGCCAAAGCCTTAGAGCGGTACTTGGTTCGTTGCTGAATGGTTCTGCTGTAGCCTAGGGAGCACATACACTTGGATCGTACTTTTGCTTGAGAGAGTGGTTGCCATTTCATGACGGTGAAGGTGATAAAAGATAGGATGATTGATGGTAAATGTTGGTTGATACAGTATATATAATATATGAATGTACATCATTGACAAAAATAAGCGCACATGTTGTTGTTGTTGTTGTTGTTGTTGTTGTTGTTGTTGTTGTTGTTGCTATCGCTACAGCTAGTGGTTTTGTTGCGAGCTGAGCATCTCTCTCTCTAGTTTTATCTAGTTCTATCACAGATTTCAATATATCAGCAATATGTATGTATACTACAGAGGTATGTTTTTGATGTTTCATGTTTGGTCACGATTTTCCATGGAGTTTATCACCCACATGTGAATCGAATCTTTACCAAGTGTTTGATGTGTCCTTGCAGTTTGTTCACCTGTCTTGCAGCGCATTGCCAGACGGGCCCATGCTCGCTTGGGTGCCGCAAGAAGTGAATGACAGGCGGGGGTGGGGGAATCGTTGCAAGGGGACTTACGAAACAAATGTCAGTTGGCGGGGTGTTGAATCATCAACAGTACGGGTACAGCCATGAATTAGGGATTTGACCATGAAAATTGGAGGGCTTCAACATCAATTCTGGGGGAGATTAGACACCAATCAACATGCCGAGAAGAGCTGGCGGAAAAATCAGATCCTATACCCTCAGCCAGTCATGTCTGGAGAGAAGTGCGCACAAATTGGACTCGGGGACTGACCACAACCTGCAGGGATGGCAGGTGGGAAGTCATACATCATGATGCACGAACTGAATGAATAGGAAGATGCAGGCTGTGTGAGACGCTCCCAACAGTAAGTATGGAGTCTAAAGGACCTATCTGTTTTGAAGCGGTTTTTGATACAAACATTGGTCATTGCTCGTGCGTATTTCAAACAACTAGGCATGATCATGATATGATCTATACCACGTCATAGCCATGGAGTTGCTATCGAGAACGATTCCAATACCGAGGGTCTTTGATTGTCTGCTAATGATTGGATTCCATGATTGGTCCTCTCGGGTGATTGGATTGGAATTCAGCCACGGAGTACTCGACATCAGCGGCATCCGAAAATGACAAGCCGATCGTTCGGCTGACGCCGCCGCAAGTCCACGAGGTTTCCATCATTCAAATGCGGCCTGGGGATCCAGTTGATGGAATAAATGTGCCCACGGTTGCTGTTTAGTATGATAGATCTTATGATACTTATTGGTTGTTTATAGGTATTTATATAATGGTGTTTACTTGTCATTATTATGCTATGAAAAAAATGTTCTTGAGTATGATAATGATAGATATGACTTATTCATGGCATGATAATAGTTATCAATCGTTCATAAACTTGGTTATTTATGGTTCTTGATCGTTCTAAATGGTTCAATGGGTAAAACTCCAGGGTTTTGGAGATCCGCTCGCACCCCGCAGGGTGAAGAACTTCACGGAGAAGCCCATGAACATCGAGGTGCCACAACGTGGAGATGGGTATCGGCGGTATAGGCACAGATGCAGGAAGTCAGCATGTGTGGGCAATCGTGTATGTATAGTGGGTTGAGTACATACAGGTATTATTCTTATAATGTCTGTGTACATCATTATACCTCACGATTCATCATATTACAGATGAGTTTTCTATGTAGGTACATATTGGTGACCTTTTTATGCCCATGGAGCCAGAGTGCCTTCATAATCCGTTAAATGGGAATGCCCCCAGTCATCACCCGGTCGTACCACCAATCGCGGCACGGTGGTTCCGAACAGGGTCACGGCATAGGCTCACGGTGGATCACACGCAACGACGCCAGGAGCCAGTTCGCAGCGATGGTTCGCCCAAAGTTAATTGGGTTTCATAGGTTTCTGAACCAGCAACGGCAACGGGGGGAATAGTTTGGGCGCCCATGGACCATGTATTCCAAAGGGGAGGTACCTTGATCAACAATCACAACAGCTCGACTAGGTTGGTTATGGTTGGGATGTGAACGGACGTTCTGGGTACAGGGGCCCACGGCCAAATGAAGGTTCCACAACATGATCTTCTCTTCACCTGCTGCAAACTGGTCCAGGGCACGGCAGAGACGTGCAAATATCAAAGGCATGGCATCTCTCAGAATTTATCAACATTGATTAGTATCAGCTATGCTGAACCATACTTCACCATTATCAACCCTTGTTGGCATTTTGGACGATTGTCAACTAGGATTAGCCACTACACACCATGATTGACCATTGCTAACCGCTGTAAACCGTAAACAGCCATCATAAACCATTTTTAGTCCTTGTTAACCAGTATTAGCCTCCATCATTCACATTATGTAGGATCGTTTACCATTAATCACCAATCTTGAACATCATCAGCCATAGTTGGCCATTACATCACTAACCATTATAAACCATCAGTAGCCAGTATTCACCATGAACAAACCATGGACCAATGGTATTAACCAACACTGTTAACCATCAGCCGCTGGTTGTCAGGTGAACGTGGCCCTGAAGGAAGAAGCCATCTTTGCACTGTCGGATTCCATCATGCCCTTGTTGAGGTGCCACCGCGTTGCGAGTTTGCGTTGAGAAAGTCACCCCAGGAAAGCTAGGATGGTTACGTAGCAAGGGTTGCTGGCACAGAACCAAACGACCATGGTTCGATACTGATATATTGAGTGGGACGGCAAACTTTAATTCTTGAATCATAGTCGCTGTTTCTAGTCAGAAATACAGTACTGTAATCATTAATCATTAATACTTATTTTGCTCCACCTCGCTCTGACTCGTTCATCATCATCATCATCATCATCATCATCATCATCATCATCATCATCATCATCATGGTATTTCTAGCTCTTGTGAGCCACATCGTCACAGTGGCAATTTGCGCAGAAAGCAGCCAGGTTGACACTGCAGGTCAAGGACAATCCACCTGGGCTTCGTCTCAAGGTGGGGGACTGTGAGAGGTGGGGAAGTATCAGCCAGGCTGATGGGAAGATGTATGCTGGAATCCCGTAGAACTGGTGGTGAAAACAGTTGGGTTTTCTACAGATTTTCTCACCAACACAGTGAGAAATAGGACATTTTTGATGATAACCAACAAGCCAGTTGCAAAACAACTCGGTCTTGCATGTTCCATGGGTTTTGCACGTGGGATCGTTGTACGGGATCTATACAGAACCTGGTATAGGATGCTCATCATCTCTCAATGTCCAGCAAGCTTAGCTTGTGCAACCACCATGAATCGTCCCTCCTTGAACGAACAAATTGAACTGCGGATGTTGAGCGCCAGATGACAGAGAACTGGGACCTGACCTTGGACGAAGCCAGTTTGCGCATGGATGTGCTGAATCCTAGGCAGGGAGGCTGCATTGATGTGGTGATGGGATGAAGGATGCCCTCCATGATGGCCTAATGGTGGGGGTTCATGCGTGTTTAGTGGTGAACACCTGGTTAATGTTGGTTCATTGATGGTGAATTTGTGGTTGAAAATTGCAATTTATTGTGTGATAATGGTTCATTCATGTTTGTTTGTAGGACTTGATGGTGGCTTATGACGGTGATGAGAAATGATGGTGAAACATGGGGTAGAATGCTTCATTCCTGGTGCCTTGCTATTGCCAATGGTTGCGGGATCGGCAATGAAGGGTACTTATGATGGTCGATGCTGCTTCCCATGATGGGTCAGAATAAGTAACCATGATTAACAATGGCAAATGCTGGAACATGTTAAACAATGAAGACACATTGATACAACCCTAATTCTTTCCAACCCTATCGAGTTGTTGTTCTCTTCTCCCCTCAGCCAGGCCAAAAGGCACACTAACCATTCAATAAACATGACATCTACTTGGTAGTTTCTTAAAAATAGGGAAACCCTGAAACTGGTTGGTTTATTCCTGTAAATGGTTAAGATGAGATGATTTGGAGCTACCCCTATTTAAAGAAACACCTCCTTGGCTATACAAATATTAGTTTGTTGACCAACCATTTGTTTCAAAGCCATGAATTCAGCATCAACTCATGCAGCATGTCCAGGCACGGCGTTTGGGAACCATGTCTTGAGCGCTTCGACTTTGGCCTCAGCTTGAAGATGTCCGAGAAGACCAACCTTTCTGTGTAACGTGGCTGCATTGGGCAGCCGGCGACTGGGCGGAGCGTTCCAACCAAAGGAGCAGATCAGGCAGAAGCGACCAATGGTAATTTGCTGGGTATTCTTTGACCAATGATGGTCATAATTTTTCTTATTCAGATGTCGAACGGAGTCCTAAACTTCCCTCAATTTCCTTCAGATGTGCCATTTTGAACTTCACTCACTTGGATTTTGAATAAATTCAACCCATCGTCCCAAAGTCGGGGAAAGAAAACATATTGAAAACCACCAACTAGTCGCAGATTTCTGCTCCTCAGGAAAGCCTTGAGTCCTTTGCTGGTGAACGTGGTCCCCACGCCGTTGCATCAAATCCTGGATCTCGCCAGCTTGATGAAGCGACCTGGATGAGGAAGTTGGAGGCCACATCCAGTGGGTAGGAAATTGCTACTGGTCCACCGGCCAGCAAACCGTTTAAGATATGTTGGTATGTTTGTTTGCATGAAATAAATAAATGTACACATAGATAAATTTATGTGTTGAATTTTTTTATCGATAAATAAACGTGTAGATATATGTAATTGAATATTATAGATATTCATTGAGAGATATTTAGGTATACATACAAATATTTATGCATGCATACACATGTCCGACCAAGCTGAACCATGGCTCACCATGTTCAATTCGGAAGTACCAGGGTTTCGCTGGAATGACAGATTTTGGGGAGCCGAGGCTTGTTCCGTCGTCCCTAGGAAAGTGGCGCCCATCCAAACGTCGCCATCAAACCAACCATTCATTCTGGTCAAGGGCCACGGTGGAGTCACACCTCCACCTTTCTCCATGTTTTCAACAGCTGGCAACTACTTAGGAATGCTTCATCGTTTGTTTACGAGACAGCCTCATCATCTGCGCTTGAGAGTATGATTGCCATCAAACTGTTAGTCGGATCATGACCATCGTAACCACAGGTCGGTGGGGAGTGCAGCTTGTACACATATGGCAGCTTGTTTCCCTGTTTGAAATTTGCGGACAAGACCCAGTGGGGGCGCTGTACTGGGCATCCGTGGTCTATGATTTCTGGTGCCATCAACGGAAAGCAGGAGCCGTGATTAAACAAGCTGCCAGCTCTCTCTGCCGGTCCCTTGCCGGGGACGAGGTCTCCCGAACACTGAAACCATGATCAAGGGACTACCCCCAGGGATATCAAGGGACCCACAACAAGGGATCCTGGGGGTAAGGCTGGAAACATGCGTGACTTGACGCGAATGGCACGGGCTGCCAAGGGAAACGATCATGGAAAGCAGCATGCTCAACGACACCAAGAAAAGCTCAAGGCGAGAGGCTCTGGAAGAGGATTTAGGGTCTGCGGATTGGTTAGCAAAGAACTGGGTTTGGCCATGAATGCTGGTACCTACCAACTGTTCAAGTTCATAGCCATTCTTCAAGGGAACCACCAGGTTTGGGGGTGCACACGGGTACACCAGGTACACCGTGGACAAAGCCCACTGAAACCATGTCAGCCTCCCAGCAGACCCCTGGCATCCTGAGGCCAGCTGAGGGTGAGGCGAGCTGGGAGAAGCTCAGAGTGATCAACCTCTGTGACCAGGAGCTGGAAGTTCACTGTACAGGTCCCTCGGCCGGGTTTCGCTGCGCCCCTGGGACGTGCGAGTTGACACGGCAGGAAAGCCCATTTGGGTAATTCAAAGCGTGGTTCATTACGCAGGCAGTGCGGATTGCCATGCATTTATCCCAAGCAATCCGCCACGAATGTGTTGAGTGGAACTCGAACAGACGTGGAAATGAATCTAAATGAACAACCAAACACTAAAGCCGAAGGTGTTGTGTGCAAGTGTTTGATTTGTTCATGCAAGAGACGAAGAAAGTCTCAAACATCAACAGAACCTCAAAGCACATTATCTTACACAAAACTACAAAAACCAATCATTTATCTCCCTCATCCAATGACAATCTCTCAGGTGAAAGTTGCAGTCTCAAGACCAGCCTCAGAACGTCCCACTAAATCATTAAGCCCCCACATGTTTTTCACATCAGCACTAAGCATAAGCTGGAATACAATGGTCAATGATGGTGCACCAGATGATCAGGGTGAACTGACCCACAGCCACGTTGGTTCCTCGATCGTTTTTAGTCACTTCTGCATCTTGCCTGTCATTTTGCCCCATCAAATTGATGCTTGCTTATCTCGATCCAGCTCGCCACATCAACAGTTTGATACTACTGCGGCTTCATCACCCCCCGTGAGCGATGGGAGCCAGCAGAGCGATGGGAGCTGCCGGTGGTCTATGGGGCAGAGCTGGATCTACTATGGAAAACCTGTGAATATCAACAAACTTATGGTGAATTCTGGCTGGTCAATGGTTAATAATATGGAATGACAAATACAACCAACAGATATAGGGGACATGCCAAGTATATATGCCG
Organism: Symbiodinium kawagutii; assembly: GCA_009767595.1. Classification (NCBI taxonomy): domain Eukaryota; class Dinophyceae; order Suessiales; family Symbiodiniaceae; genus Symbiodinium; species Symbiodinium kawagutii. Next base: position 473,572 of record VSDK01000491.1, on the reverse strand, counting down.
AGCTGTGTCAATATCAATCAACCAAGGAATGAACAGGTGAAGATCCCAAGCGTATCACCAGTATTCTTGCTCATTATCCGCTTGTAGTCAACGATTATTGTTCTTCACCATTATTGTTGCTTATCTTATTTTATCCATTAGCCGTCATTCACTATTGTCTAGAACCACTTTTTTTTTCTTGCTTTGCCATTGCTGCACGCGCACGGCTGCAACCATCATGAACCGCCACCATGAATCACCAGCATTACATATCTCATTTGCCATTAGCCACCATGTTTAAAGCACTAGCCATGATAAACGATGGTGGTTAAGTCTACTGGCACTAGTGGCTAGTCACCATCATTCCGCAAAAAACCACTAGTGGCTAGTCGCCATCATAGTCATTAGCCACTAGTCGTAGTGGCTAGTCATGGCTAATTCAAATGACCATAGTTTTCCCTCTGAATTTGTTGGTTATTTTCCCCATGAGTTGGTTGGTCAACTGCTTGACCCAGCTCGCCAAATGACCCCATGATGGCTGGTTCATGGGTGATGACGGCTCGGGGCAACGTCAGGCTGCTGGACTCAGCGAGAAGAACTCAGCGAGAAGATGTTCCGCATCAAACCCACAGGCTCCGCCTGGATCCCGCTGAAGATCTCGGTCTTGGGATTGCTCCTTGGCACGGCAGAGGCAGCCATTTTTGGGCAGAGAGTATCTACCATTAAGCACTATAAACCATGGTTATCAACCATTATGAACCACTATAAACCCTGGTGCAACCCAACTATTCACCATTGCTTGGGGATCTTCAGGTTGTGCATATAGTTAGTACAAACACAGCGTCACGAACCATTTGTTGATCCCGTTTGGGGAAGCGTGATTCAGTAGAGCGTTCCTACTCTTTTCCCAAGCAGGTCGCTGAAAGCACGATTTGATTCATCTCAAACTGGCTACAAGCTAAACGGAGATTGGCTATTCTATATCTCTCTATATATAGACTTATAGATCTATTATACTTATAGATCTACATACATCAACATCCATACATGGTCATACATCCAAGCTCCAGTTGATCCTTCTGCCGATCTGCCCCTGGTTGATCTGCTCTCAGGAAGCGCTTCCGCGTCTCGCTTCCCGGGTCCGACGTCTCCGAGTCCCTGTGGTTCGAGCAGAACGCGTCCGTGATGGTCCCTGTCCAAGGCGCAGACCGAGGGGCTGGGCTAAGCCAGGATCATTGGCCTCACACTCCGGCCGTCCCGGACCACCTGGTTGCGTAGAAAATCCACGATTTAGAGTGGTTTTACCTACAAAAATGTGATTTTCAGATAATTGCTAGTTGCCCTGGTTGATCATGGCCAATGATTATCAGTATTGGCAGATGATTATATCACTAAAAATATACCATTCATTATGACCATTTTCTAAGCAACGGTTTGTGTAGTCATGGTTTGATCATGCTTTGCGGATGGTTAACCATTTAGGTGTTTCTCGAAATAGGGGACCCCCACAATTATCAAATAGTATTGGATTTTGGCAATGCAACGCTATGTTTGGGGTTCCCAATTTGAGAACCCCTCCATTTATCCGTATTGTTCACCACAAAACTATTGAGTTATGCAAGACCTTCACCCATCATAGCGAGCTGAGTGAACTGATGGATTAGCGTAAGTTCGAGGTCATGCCCTAGCATATAGTTCCGCGTCAATATTAAGCAGCCAACAAATGGGTAGGTGAACATCCTAACAAGGACTAGTCTAGTCATTCATGCCATGTTTACCGCGGTACAGGGTACTGACCCACAGTCATATTTTCGTTGGGCATGATTGTAGAGCGGCTAAGTTTCGCAGTTTCCTAGTACAATGGCACTAGCAACCATTCAGTACCGCTTTGACAGCAACAAGTAACATGACCAACTGCTGTGAACCATCAGTAACCATCATCAACTCACATTCTGAACAAGTTCTCACTAGAAAACATAATGAAAAATCATATTTTCAGGCAACTCTTGATGGTTAATTATTATCCCCTGAAACCAACCAACCTATGACCTATCATGGTTTCCCATTCATGGCTTGACCAACCCAACATCCAACAGATGGTGGCTGTGGGTCCCCGTAGGCGAGGACGTGGTGGCTCAGCTGCTGACCCCTTCTCCAAACCATCGGCTGGTGCTGCTGGCACCACTCCTGCGGCTGCACAACTGCACTGATGCCAAGTCGCAGCAATGGTTGATGGCCAATGGTGGTCAAACTATGATCAACAGACATGGCCGGTGATTAACCATGTTTCTTGTATGTCTATCTATCTATCTATCTATCTATCTATCTGTCTGTCTTTCTGTCTGTCTGTCTGTCTGTCTATCTATCTATCTATCTATCTAGATAGATTTTCATTTTGATCATGGCCATGGTTGGTGCTGGGTGGTCATCAGTGCTCAGCGATGATTCATGTACCACCAACTGCTGGGGCTGTGTTGATGAACGGCCACGGGTTATTTATGATATGTGATGACGCCAATGATGATGCCAAATAGCCATTAGGAATTACATATTTGTAACTATTGAACGACTGGATGTATATGTATATATGTTTTTATTTTTGTATATATATATATAAATTTATCGGTAAATTTCAAATCACTGGATGCCAATTATGTATGTGGGTTGTTTGATGGGTATCATACATCATTGGATGGGTTGTATATTGATCAAAGGCCATGGGAACCGCTGCCGCGGTGCACCCGCAATGGAATAAGGGGACAACTTCAGGTATGACCTTGGCAGGTCCAATCAATAGCAGTTCCGGGCTGCGAATGCTCGCAGTAAAGTTCAATTGGGTGAATAATATTGGTTTTAATTCGTAGCAATGTTCAACGATGTTTACAATGGTGTATAGTTGTGAGTCACAAAAGTTTCTTAATCGCTCATGGTCTGATTTATGGTAAGCAAGGTCAGAGGTTGAATCCCAACGTGATGGGAAGAGCAAGAGTTTGTTTCATGAATTTCTGCTTACCAGGCATAAAGGGCACTAAGCGGCTGATCTCCATCGGAACTGATCGCGGGGAGTGATCAGCCCTGCCGGCAGCGCGTCCCTTTAACCTGATCATAGCGCTGCCCCAAGACATGAAACCCAGGGTAGAGACCAATCATGGAGACCCTCACCTAATGCTTGGCATTTTTGGAAACCCGAAAGTTTCTCACAGTCATCGCATTACTCCGGATTAAAACTCTGTGAAGCCTTCATTAGTTTGAGTCCACATAACACCAGACTAATCAACACAAGTATCACCAAGAATATAATCAATCATTGGCTGCTAGCTATGTAGATGGAACTCTGACCAATTCAGAATATTTCAGAATTATGGGTCTCTGCTCTTCAAAGTTGTTGAGCATTGTCAGAGCGGCTGGGGTTTGCCGAAAATCTGTTGGTGGATTGATGTGGGTTTCCAATAGCAAGGATTCTCACAAATAATCCACCGCTGCGCATTGTTACCCAGAATCACCATTGACCATGCCTAACCACATTTTCCTATGACTCATCACGAACCATCACTACCCACAACCAAACCACGAGTACTTACGATCAGCCCTAATCAAAGACCAGATTTGAACCATTCTCACCCATCAATCATTGGTTCACACCATCACAGCGCCCAGGATATGCCTTTGGCGGTCTTTTTCTACAAGCATTCACCCAACCCCCGGGCCGCTTCAAGTGTTGGCAGAGCATCGCAATCGCAGGTCTCTTGGTGACCAGAGACATGTTTGGTGAATCAGCAACTGATATCTTGTGAATAGTAATGATTGGCTAAAAAGGTTTGATGATGGTAGCCCTTGTCAGTTCACCATAGTGAGCGGCAAAGCTTGTTGATAGATATATAGATGGTCTCTACAAGGTGGGCCCCCAGCAGTTATAAGTTGGGTTATAACCCCTATATATGAGTCGTAGCTAACCCTAGTTAAATATGTTAAATTAGTTTTCAACCAACTTTCAAGTGGTTGGGGGCCACCTTGTACCATAGTTGATGAATCAATTTTATCATCGTCAGATCTGGTAACCTGGAGAGCTGGAAGATCACAAGGAAAATTGTGGAGAACCAGCTGAATGTGGCGGGTGCTGAGGGACACCAACAGGTAAATACGTGGAGAAACCGAGCTGCAGGACCAGCGAAAGGCAGAGTCAATAGCCTTGAGTACTGGATCATGGTTAGGTGATTTATGGTGCATCAGAATCTGATTTGAAACACATTACTGTAGAAATTTGAATTCCCATGCGTCGGAAGGGTTTGTCATGTTATAGACATGGCAATTGTTACCTTCAGTCGGTACAACAACACATGTCTTCTTGCTATTTCAAGTATGATCATTTTCACCATCTTGTGATCCCTTCAGTCTCTCCTAAGCCGCCCCTGAAGCCCCTTCTTAAGCCCCTCCATTTAACCCCCCTCCATCCCCCTCAAGCCATCCCTTCTTGCTGTTGCGGTTGTCCCTGTGACTTTACCTTCGGTTGTATCCAGCCATGGAAGTGTGAGGATCAGGCAGACTGCAGCTTCATCAACCATTTGTGAAACATGAGATCTGATGGGTTGGTACTTCACAATTGAGGGTCAATGCTTACGATTAACCATTAACCATTAAGTAAATTGATGGGTTAATGCTTCACAATGGTTTATCGTAAGAGTAGTTCATGATCAAAAATATTGCTGATCATTGACCAACTGCAAAATCTGACTGATACAACCGGATTTACATTTGTTTGTTTGTAAGTCTTGTGACCAGATTTGTAACGATTGGTAATATTGAACTCATGACCATCAATAGTCACCTAAAACTTAGCTAAGCAAGCGTATGATTCTTAAACACCTGGTTATGATGCATTGTAGCAAATCATTTGCCATCATCAACCATTCTGTTGATTTTAACCACTAGCAATGACTACTGTCCATCATTATTCACCCACCGACCATGCGGATAATCAGTAGTACTATCTAACCACTTTGCATCATTCCTCTCATTGTCCACTATTTATTGTCAAGTATTGTTAGCCCTTCTCATGATTATCAATACTAATGCAAAATATTGGCCAATCATCAACCCCCTAATTTACAACTGCCATAACCAACATTAACCATCATCGACCACAACTATTAACGGCTCTTCATGAAAAACTGACAGTAAAAACATCGGTGGAGGGAATCGATCAACCACAACAATTAAACACTGCTTGTTAAACTTGTTGTGGTAAACTTATTAAGCACTATCATGCTTAAACTGGAATAAACACATATAACAGGATCTAATTCCACTATTTCATCACACCATTCTATCATGAAATATGAAGCTTCAAATAGTGGACTGATATCACACCATGAGCATATATCAAACTATATCGATGACTATAAACATATCATACTTGATAGTATATCATGGATATATCAAACTAAAATCCCTATATTAAGTATATCAGTATGATATCCCTACATCATGGTATATCATACTTATTTCATAGCATATCATCTCATGATATCAAACTTCTCCTATTACTCGTGCCAGGTCCCACTCCGTCGCCGCTTCAGCAGCTTTCGCTCTGCCACACGACAACCCACGGAGACGCTTTCGGCGCCGCGGGAGGATGCGGACTTGGTCAATGTGGTACCTTGGAGCAGCGGTGGGTGCGTGCCGTGGTGAAAGGCGTGGTGAAGATATGTGGAACAGTGGCGCTTGCAATGCTTTGTTTCTGTGATTTTTTTGACTAGTTTTGTTGGTTAATTATTCAAGTAAACATTTCAATCCTTAGGGAGTGTAAAACTGGTGGTTGGTTTAGTTGAAGCCATTAAGCATGGTGCAAAAAGTAGGTTTCAAGACAAGCTGAGCCATCTAGGTTTCTGTACTGAATGGTGGTTAAGCATGGTCGAGGCTGTGGTTCACACTGGCTAAAGATGCCTATCCAGCTTAGGATTTCAAGATCACAGCTGGTTTATATTCAGCCACAAGATTTGGCATGATTATCTAATGAATCAGATTATTGTTGGAATGGGTTCAAACTACCAACCAGTCATTGATGGTTATTCATTATATATGTTTTTTCTTGCGACTTACCCGGCCAGTTTACCATTGTTCTTGGTTGTTGTTGGTTGATGTTGCTGTAGAGTCGCTCGAGATTTGTTGCGGTGGTCCTGATGGTTGGTGCTGTTCCCACCGTCGTCCTCGTTATCATTGTCGTTGTTCCTGTCTTTGGTTTTGTTGTTGTTGTTGTTCTGGTGGTTGTTACTGCTGGAGTCGCGGTAGTGGATTTCTCATTGTTACCAGTACTTCGTCTTTGTCTTTCTTTCTGTCTTTGTTTGTTTGTTTGTTTGTTTGTTTGTTTGTTTGCTTGCTTCTTATCGGCCATGTTGTTGTTGTTGTTGTTGCTGTGGCTGTTGCTGTTGTTGTTGTTGTTGTTGTTGTTGTTGTTGTTGTTGCTGCTGCTGCTGCTGCTGGTGCTGCTGCTGCTGCTGCTGCTGCTATCGTTCTTAATTATTGTTCTTATTGTTGTTGTTGGTTGTTGTTGATTGTTCGTACATACAAACTAGCCTATTACAGTAGACTTTATTTTGTAGCGGTGAAGAACCTAGACATCCTGACAAGCTGCTGGTTCAAATGTCACACCTGGATTGAACCTCCTTCTCATCATCACTCAGTTGGTCGTTCCATGTTGGACCCCTGCCATTGTAGGTTATTCTTTGTTGTTGGACAATGGTTCTTGAAACAACATGAATCATCATCAGCATCCCCACCCCCATCACCACCATCACCACCATTACCATCAACATCATGATCATCATCGTCGCCATCATCATCATCATCATCATCATCATCATGATCACCATCATCACCAAACCACCATCAAAATTCATCATGATCATCATCGTCGTCATCATCATCATCATCATCATCACCATCAAACCACCATCACCATCACCATCGTCAACATCACAGGCCTCATCAGCCATCCAACCTCCCTTACTGCCAACCAGGCGGTGCGGAAGACACCGGAGCCAGTGTGCGATGCCGCCCTCCTTGGCGTGGTCGGTACGTGCGGGGGCCTAGCATGGCCTAGCAAGGCCTAGCAAGGGATGGTCACTAAGGGGCCGTGCCTTGTGCAGAACCATCCTGGAGCCATCCTGGAGCAGATAATATTTATCGGGGATATCGTGGTTTCCCAAAACAGGGAAATCTCCAAATCCTCCAGCTTATCAACCATTTATAGTAATAAATAAACCATCCATTTTGGGGGTCCACTATTTTGAGAAGCCACCATATTCTATTTGCTGCAGGATGATTGTACTTTTTTGCGAACATGCCTGACCAAAAGAGTGTGTGGACAGCACGCGTGTAGCGCCATTTTTTCGCTCATATAATGTCATGTGCATACACATTATACGTATATGCAAATATTTATACAAAATTGATACCGAGACATGCACAGGCAAGCATCCACCTGATGCATTTTGAGTTACTGGAAACTGATGAAGCTGCTGTGGTTGGCAGCTACACTGGTGCTACTTCCAGGTGCCCCCCAGGTGAATTTTGAATCTGGGACAGCAGTTGCTGGTCTTATGGTCATAGCATGGCCTAGCTCCATGACTTTGTGATCCACCGCTGTCCTTTCCATGCTCCTGAGGCAGTGGAGTGAGAGGCAAGGGGCCGTGTCAAGGAGGGCAAAACAATCCTCTGAGCAATCGGATGAGATGTGAGATGATCTACACAACTCGCCTTCCCCAAATTTTATGGGTTCCCTTTCAAGGGTCATTTTTGAGAGGTCGGGAGCTACACCATTTGTGTTCATACCCATTTAGTTATGATGATGTGGAGATCATACGAATATCATAATGCGGCGATGATATACATATATATATATATACGCATACATATTTGCATTTGTGGCTATATGAAGAATCAATACAGTAGTAGATTATGTCGTTCTCCCATAAGCTATCTCCTGGTTGCTGGTTGTTGCGTGGGTTGAAGCTTTGGTTAGTAGTCATCAAGACCCCTTTCGAATGGGCTTATCAATGCCACTTTATTCTATTTATTACAATCGTTTATTAACGTTACAAATGGCGTACCAGCCGTTCTTAACCATCATCATATTCAATTGATTAAGAACTACCAGCTGGCATGATTTATCATTCCGTATCATCATTCAGTTGAATGCTACATACCAATTCTCGGTTGATGATGGATGATAATTAAGCCAATTACCAATTAGCTAGTTGTTCAATGAAAATTGAATAGCCATGGGACAAGTTGACTAGCTGTCCACTATCATGGGATTCATTAATTAGTTACAAGTTACAAGTATTTTGCTAATCGCATAGATGTACCTAACTATATAATCATAGATGTAAGTTATGATTAATTATAGATTGCAAATCCGTAGATGTAAGCAATTGCCACATCAGTTGAAATCTCAGCCAATCCTGGGATTTGCGGCTGATGCCGCATGCCGCGGGCTTGGCCTCTGCCACTAGGCAGCAGCCTGCACAGTCGTCTTGCAACGACCGCACTACCACCACCACCACCGCGGAGGAGTGTGGGTTGCTTGGATGATCCCAGTCAGAACTGTGTAACCACAGCACCGAGCAGCAACCAGGAGCGAATCAAAGCTACCATGGTGGGTATGGATCACTACTATTCATCCCAAGAGATCACTACCAATCATCCCAAGTTGCATCATGCAGTTCAATTTTTGTCCCAACACTTGGACGAACAGTGCGTTTGGTCATCTGGATGTGAACAGTCAGCGTACCAGGGTAGCCATGACCATGGTACTGCAGCTACTTTGTGGGATCATCATCCAGGCAAACCAACCTGGTTGGAGAGTCAACGTTGGGATCCCCGCCTCAGTTGAGGGTTGACTGTCAGTCACGGTCGATGCTGGTTGGTGATGGTTGGTGATGGTTGGGGTTTGTTGAGGGTTGAGGATGCCTTGCTTTTGTCTATGATCATTGTCCGCATCTCCAAGACCAGAGGTCTCCAACACACGTTAGTTGATTTTGGCATTCCT
>VSDK01000491.1:438332-464513 GCA_009767595.1 Symbiodinium kawagutii | reverse complement strand
CTCCAACCCACGTTAGTTGATTTTGGCATTCCTGGCATATCCAGTTTTCATGTCCTCTCCAGGATGTGAAGTCCGGTGGACCTATTTGTGCAGTCAACAGATACGTATATGCATGTGCACGTACATAGATGCATAATTACATTGCTAGATAGACACAAAGATAGTTGCATAGCTACATATTTACAAAGATGGATAGATAAACACATGCACACATACCCACATTATACATACGAATGACATATTGGCCTCCATGCGAATGCTTGCAAGAACTGCGGTGCCAGGTTACTCCTACCGCCCAACGGCATTTGCGCAGTGCCCGCTGAAGCCGTTCAAATTGGTGAGGAGGGCAAGGCCTTCACGTTTGTCAGCAACTTGGGATGAGTTCAGCAAGGTCACGTAGACAGCGGTTGAGCATGATCAACGAGTTGATTGGTGGATATTGGTGGGGGGTAATCCGCCCATTTAAGAGTGGCTACTCATGGCTCAGATTGCTTGTTGTAGATAATTCATCTGGTTGCTGATGCTGATGCTGGTTTTACTACCTGGTTGCTGGGTCAAGTTGATCCCTGGGAATGCAACAAGTTGCCATCCCACAAAACCCAGCATTGGTCCTGGATGGTCCTGGATGATGGATCTTGCCCCTAGCCTAGGCCTGGCGCTTCCTGGTGCATGCCCACGCCGCAGCAACGCAGTTGCCTTGGGTCGAGCAGCCCTTGAAGGGATCCATCTCGAGCAAGGACAGCCGGGGGGAGCTCCAGCAGATCCGTAGAAACGTTGCAGATGGTGAGATCACCAGCTGTTCAGCAGCTGAGTGGTTGAAGTGCTGGATGCATCTTGGAACAACTCAGAAACTGGTTATTCTTAATTAATTGGTTTTAGCTTCATAAACAAGTCAGCAGTTCATTGCAGTTCATATTGGATTCATACCGGTTGGAATAACTGGAGTTCAACTGGTGGTTGCTTCATGTCATGACCCACGATGATGCACCAGTACTTCGTTGGTGACTGCCACCCAGTTGTTGTGGCCCAGCCCAGGAGACGGTGGTGATTCCATGCATTTTCTGGTGAAACCCGAGCTGGAAGATGTAGGTCGAGCGCTGCCCCGAGTCGTTGTGCACCCCAGGGGGGGTGAAAAATGTTGGGATGACGTATTCAGTGGTTAAAAAGCATAGGAATTGTGATGGATTTATGATAACTCCACTGGGAGAGTGTAAACTACTATCATGAAAGTAAGGGCTTATTCAAAATCTCAACTTGATTTATTAGGTTTGCGCCTGGGGTTCATGATTCATGATACATTCGAATTGGTTATGATGACTCCACTGGGGATCCAAGTGTTCACCAGTCTCATGGGGAACTGGTTTGGCTTGAAGAGAGGCTCCTCCGCTAGGGTGCAGTTTTTGTTGCAGCCTTGGCCGTTGATGGAGTGGATGTTCGATCTTAGTGTTGTAGTAGAACAGCAGTTGTGGTATACAATCATAATAAGGATTAGAGTACCAAGACACTGGCTGGGATGAGCATCCAACTATCCAAAGACTGCTTCGGGGTGGATAATCTCTCTACAGTCACCCTCGATGAGAACCTTGCAACATGTTTGGAACACAATGGTTGCTTGCACGGCTTAGTCCGGCTTAGGTATTGAAACCAACATGATCCTTGCACGCCTGGGAGAAGTATTTGATCAGCCGGCTTTGAAGGGGAACTGCATAGCTTCATTGTAGCGCCGTGTCCCCAAAATGGATGGCTGAGGGTGCCATTGACAGATCCATCCCGACGAAACCTAGGCACTCGGTAGCAGTGCAACCAAGCCTGTGATATTAGCAGAACCGTGTGGTCCTGGATTATCCGTAGGGAACCGTACCCTTGGTACCCTGGAGTCTATCTGAGTCTACATCTGAGCACCATCTGGGAAAGATACAGAACTGAGCTTCTGAGTAGTGCGGGTTCCACCTGGATTTTCAGTGTGTGGATTGGAAGACTGTTCCCAGCATCAAGAGCTGGGTATGTTGATCATGGCAAGGGGGCCACCCTGCGAATGCAAGGAGCAGCCCACCAGGACCTGTTGTGCGACCAGCGATACGCCAGCTTTTGTGGCAGGCAAAAAGGGCGCCAAGAAGGTCAAGACTCTATCCATCCGACCCACGCTGACGCTGATGTACCTGGGCTTTATCACGGCATCCGGTGGCAGTGGTCGTTGTTGCAGTTGCACTTGTTGCGTTTGCGGATGCCCTACAGCCCTTCGCATGAAACAAGGACTCGATGGTAGACATGGGATGATTCCTTGAACCAGAGGTGGATACCGGCAGTTGGCCCTGCTACTCCATGAGCTGACCTGGATCTACCCCCAACCATCCTCGCTTTCCATCGTCAAAGCAGTGATGGGGATCATGAAGAATCCCTTGATGCTGACCTGAGGCAGGATAGATCATGGTAGAATGGTTATAATCCAATATTCCAGCATATTATGGCTCTGGGTCAGTATTACTGTAACAAACAAGGTAGGGGTAGATGAACATCCCAATCAAGACTAGATTGGTTAATTATTTGGGATACGTTTGACAGAGGCACAGGGTTTTGACCCACAGCCATGTAAACAACATCAAATCGTTCACCACTATAAATAATCCATAACTTGGGGGTTCCCACCCCAGATAGTAGTTGTTTAACCGTTCATGTTGGTGATTGTCCCGTATTTTTGACCATCATTGATAGTTATCTTAAATCATTATCCACCATGATTGTGCCAATTTTCGGGAGTGGATTCTACTACAAGCCTCTCATCCTGCTACGCCAGGAATGCTTTACCTTTCGGAATCTTGACTTTAGGCGAGGCTGGGTTGACAAAGTGACAGTGTTGAGGCTGTGGGCAGCTGGAACGCGTTGCTAGCTCTTAAATGAACAAGAACCCATGCTATCAATAGGTATATGAGTGCATAAAGTATACAGCGACACATATTTACTTCTGATTGACTCTTGTCAAGAATACTTAAATCAATGAGAATGTGAATGCACGTGGCTATAGATACATTGAGCACAGAAAAACAGAACATATTCAGATCAGCAGATTGATGTCCATTCACTCTTACCGCCTTTCTAAGATCTGGCCACTCTTCAGGCATGGAACCCGCAGATCAAGACTATACACCTGGCTTTTTACACATGATGCCGTCACCTTTGGGGCCCCCAGAGAAATCAGCATATCGCAAAGGGGTCAAGCTCGGATTTTTGCCAAGAAATGATGACCGAAGTACCAATCGTTGAAACAAGGGAAACAACCATGTAGTTTTTATCCTGGATAGTTTCATCGATTGGTATCCCATCACTGGTTTTCATGGTTGTCATCACTGGATAGTTTTCATCACTGGTCTTACTTGATTGGTATCCCATCATTCTCATCCTGGCCAATCATCGGAATTGATAGTTTCATCCTGGGTACTGATTAATGATTTTGATGCTTCATCCAATGACCAGCGTTTTCCCACCGCGCTCCGCAAGACTTGCGATCCGAAGCTGCCAGCAGTGACGGGGCTGCCAGCTGCGCCAGCGTGGCTTCGTTGTCCATCTGTGCCTTCTACCAGTTGAGCCTGGAACGTTTGCGTCCGGCAGCCCAGTTGGCTCACCTTGGTGGTGTGTCATCATGTGGGACGTCTGAGAACCAGAAGCCAAGCAGACAGACTTGTTGTGTCAAGCAGTTAACCAACAATAATAGCTGGTTAATAGTAAAGAAAAAAAAACAATAGAAGATGATAACTAACAATTATAGGAGATGTATACCAGTTAACGTTCAAAACTAATAATGTCTGTTGTGTCATGAACGTGGGGCCCCTAATATGTTAAGAAGGACTGAGCCGCGTAGCTGTTGATTTTGGAGCACCGCCAGGCTCCTATGGTGTGACCTTGGGGGCGCAGTTGGACACTGGCGAAATGAGTCAGAAGGCCACCGCAAGCGGGATGGTGTTGGACGCTGAGGACTACATTGGCTTACTGTAAACCAGAAGTTGTAAAGTTATAGGCCATCCACGCATTTGGATCTGCAGGTATACACAGATAGATAGATAGATGGATGGATGGATAGATGGATAGACAGACAGACTGACTGACAGACAGACAGACAGATAGACAGACAGACAGAAAGACAGAGAGATAGATAGATAGATGAATGCAAAGGTATGATCAGACGTAAGGGTAGAAGGTTTCATGCGGAAAAAATACCATCGTTTGCGATTGTACGATTTGCTTTCTTCCATGAGCGTTTGCCTTGCATTCTTTTGGGCATGGAACATATTGGGTCTTTTCATTTGTTTTCCATACTGCAACAGCTTGGTTTCATAGGAACTTTTTGTGGCACATGATGCGTAGCTAGTGAAACATGTGGTGGTTTCTCCAAATAGGGGACGCCCAAAATGGTCAACAAAGGATGCTTTTTGTGTACCCCCATTTTGAGAAACACCCATGTATCTTGTTTCAAACTTTTGCACCGGTGAGTATTGCAACTTTGTTTGCCGAGACATTGTAACGATTCAACCTATGGACACCTTTCAGATGCTTCCTTCCACGGTTTCCTCTTTGTGTTAGGATGCGACTCTTCGCTAGTTGTTTGGTGTGGTTATCTTTTGTTGGGATGCATCGATTCAACATATTCATTCATATCGTTCTGATCTCGCTGTGATATTGTTTTCCTAATCGCTTTTGCTGCTGCCAACAGATGAGCGTTTAACATGATGAAGCGAAGATGCAATTGATCCGGCAACAATCACCTTTTTGTTAGCGTTACACTGGGTAACATATTAGGATCATTTGGGTGATTTTTTGACTGTTCTTGTTCTTGCAAACAATCATTGGTATTTTGCTGAAACCATTTCTGTGACTTGCTCAGCCTAGCTTCATCATGTGTTTTCCTCCCTTATGTGACTTTTTCCCTGTTGACTTTTCATAGAAACCTGATATGATTAAAACCCGTCCCTTGCAACCTCAACCAAGATTCATTGCTGTCAATTAATTTTTGAGAGGCAGTATGAACGCTCATGCTATTCTCCTTTGCATACGCGTTATTGACTAGCAGAGAATCATTCCACCCCTACTAGAACCATTGATGGTCAATCACAAGAACCATCCATACCAACCATTAATCACAAATGATTAACCCATACATAGATTGACCATTCATGATAACCAACGTTGATCATTATGATGGTTATATCACATCCCATTCAATGAATTAATGATGGTTCATAACAATCATTATTGATCATTATGATGGTTATAATGGTCATGATTCATCACATCCCATCCATTGAATTCACCGGCAGGCAGATCTTGGCAAAGACGTGGTGGAAGACCCACAGACTCGTCGCAAGGCAGAGATCAACACACAATGCAGTATGGGCAAGGATCAATACCAAATAAGCTACATATTTGGGTAGGAAAAACCATCATTTAGGTGATTAGAACATATTATAACCACTAAATATCAGGGTTATTAGCACTACAACCATTAAGTATAACGATTGATTATGGGTATTTGGGTAGGATAAACCATTATTTGGTGGTTTCTCAAAATAGGGATCATTCTTGGTGATGAACCATATCGATAGATTTGAGGGGTCCCAATTTTGAGAAACCCACATCCGGTGAATACTTAATCAAATCGAACTTTGGTGACCCAAAATCCGAAACCAAAGGATTTGATCCGTCATGAACCATAGCACCACAAAGAGTCGTTGAACATCCCCACAAGCCCACGATTTTGTTGATGTGCACAGTGCTTGGACAGGGTCACATCGACCCACAGGGCATACCCCCAACCATTGCTATATATTTTTAATATATACATATTTTATTTCGCAACCAGTGTTTTAGCCGCTACTTATCACAATTTCTTTAAAACCATCATGGCTGTTGCTATGTATCAATCAGTAGTGCCGATTGTCGCCATTATTGTAGTCATTTTTGGTACAGCCGGTACTGAAACTCAAAGTGTTCTTTGCTTTTGTCAGCTCAGTTAATACCAGTTTCAACCATTTTGACACAGTACTTTTGCTATAGTCAGAGCTGTAACCCTGTACGGTACAGGTTCAAGTGTGATCAACTACAGCCCTTTACAATCAACTTTTCTTTGCATAGATAAGCATCGGTTTACATGATGTTTGTATCAACTGATGATTAAAGCAATGGCCACCAGTTCACATATTTTGGATTAGGAAATAAAACAATGAGGCCCGGAGAAATTTGTTTTGACTGCGCAGGCGCAGTGTTTTGTGACTTTTCCATTGTCGGCCAAGTCCAGACCATTGAAATGAAGACTGACATTTGATTACCCTGATCACCAAATAGGAGCGGGTCTCCTGGCATTTCCCTTATGAACTTCATCATGAAACAAACAGTTTTGCGGGGTTTCTGGCATTTGACTATTTTGATCATCCAGTAGGAGCAGGGTGTGGTACTCCCCTGAGTGAAGTATGGTAACATACCACTACCATCATGATAAAATGGACCACTACGATACTGCGGAATCATTACTATGTCAATAGATTCAGGGTAATAATAGTGATAGAACCTTGCTTGAATGCATTGTTAAATCAATACCACGTTTGTAATAGAGCAATTAAAGCATGGTATTGCAATTGCTCTTGTAATTTGAAAACTAAAAAAACATCAAAGAGTTACTTTCACTGTAAACCAACAGCAATTAGCACTACTAAATAATTGGATTATTAAATAGTCTCTAAATAGCAAAGATAATTAGCATTGCTATTATTCAGCTACTATCAATTTGTAACATAATCAGTTGTTGCTATTACTTACTGTAATATTTGCCACATTAGTAGCTTCAGTAGTTGCTATTATCAGTAGTTAGTTAGCTAATTAGTTTCTAAATTATAGTAGCTAACTACTAAATGCTAATACGAATAGCTATGTCTACTGATATGGCAACTACTGAAGCCTCAACAGCTTACTACTGACAATGATTGTACGAAATTAGTACAACTAATATTTGAAACATCAGTAGCTTACTACTGAGAATGATTGTACGAAATGCTTGTTATGAGTATTTAGTTTGTACTTAGTTACTAAATGGTTTTGGGTCAAAACCCTTAGTCCCCCTGGTTCCCCTCTGTTAACCATTGTTTTCCGTATGAAATTGTTGGTGGAAATCCCCCATGAACGTTGGTTAGTTAACTGCTTGACCCATTGCCATATATAGCCGGTATATCCCAACCATAGTTTCTAGTTATCATCCCCTATTATTAACCAGCTGATAACCAGCCATTGGTTGATTAATATTGACCCATTGCCAAATGGTACTTACCAACACTAAATAGCACCTACTGGAGCCTCACCAGCCAGGCGCGGCCCTGGCTGGAGCTCCGTGCCGGTGGCGGTGGCGGCGCCGCGTTGTCGGTGGAGGCCTTGGGACATGGACAGCTGCGATGCTTGGCGAGCGCAGCCGGTGGAGGGGTGAGTTGGGATGGTTGGTTAAGGGTTGGTCAAGGGCTGGTTAGTAGTGATGTTGGCACTTAATGATGGTTAATGGTTGGTGAATGGTTGGTGAATGGATGGTTAATGGTTGGTGAATGGTTGGTGAATGGTTGGTTAATGGTTGGTGAATGGTTGGTTAATGGTTGGTGAATGGTTGGTTAACGGTTAGTGACGGTGAAGGGTTGTTTAAGGGTTGTCGATCAATGGTAATAGTTAGTATTGTTGTAGTTGTTGTTAATGGCTGTTAATTTGTTAGTTGGTGAGGGTTGTTAATGGTTGACCACTATAACAGGAAATCATTCATAGTGGTTAAGATTGACTGGTTGGCTGACATACATTGAAGCATTTGTAGTGGTTGTGGGTGAGTGCTGGTACACGAATACAGTTCGTGAATGGTTAAGTAGTGGTCAATGAATGCATGGTTAGTAGTGGTTCATGAATATGGATAATTTGTCGCGGTCAACGATTGATGGTTGATGCTGGTCAATTGTAGGTCTAGGACCCCCGGGTTCATGATGATGCTTATAGTCGTTTTGCGCGTGATGTTTAAGCATGGGCCGGCAATGACAGATGCCAAAGAAGAACTAGCAATCATCACTGAGGTTGTTCCTGTCAGTCAAGGTTGGGTATCTGTGAATGGTTTTGGCTTCATCATTGTTTGGAGGTGGTTCAGGGGCAGCACCGATGGATGTATGCGGGGGTGCCGGCAGGAGATCCGGGGGTTTTTGATGATGATGATGATGATGATGATGATGAGGATGATGATGATGATGATGATTGATGATGATGATGATGATGATGATGATGATGATGATGATGATCGATGATGAGGGGCATATCCATAAATGATCATATTTCCATATCTCTCATATATGCAATTCGGTTAGAACCGCCATGGTACCTCAAGGGGCCCTGTAACCCTGCCTGCCCATATAACAAGTTTCGAGTCTGAACGCTGGGTTGTTCACCAAGCCATTTGCTGCTTGGTTCATGTTACCCCGGCTCGCCGCTCCGTTCAGTGGCCTCGCTCCTAGGCTTGAGCTGCCCATATTGGCTGTTGAACCGGAGCGGTGTAAAGGAGCCTTAGGGTGGCGACTGGGGTGGGCTGCGGCTCAGGCTGATACATGTTTCCGGATGGGCATCAGCGCATCAGCGAATGTAGGGGGGCTGTATTGGCCACTTGCGACGCTGGTTCATCTTAGGGCGACTTGAAAGTAAGCAATAGATGGTTGGTTTCAACCTATACAGAGGGTGATCTTAGCTAAACTAAGAAGCTGGTTGATTAGCTGGGGATTGTAACAAACTGCCTGTAGGGATGCCATCAAAGCATTTTCATTGGGGAAGAATATAACCAATATTATTATAAGAGCAAAGTCAACCATCACTTTTGGTTTCCACATGCAATTAATGCATGCATAGTCTGGAAGTCAATTACTGCTGAATTCTGATCATGACTGAGGTTCTTGAGTGTTCAGGAATCATTTTGACAAGCAATCAGAGAGACTGTTGTTTCATACCTTCGGTTGTCCAAGTTAAGTAGCTATCAACCCGACCTAGTTTTGGTGGAGACATTGATGAGCCCAAGCCAGCAACCGCTGGTACTTCAGGTGACAGGACTCTCATGGCTAGTCATAGGCTAAGGCCTAGGATGAGTGACAACAGTCAACATGTGTTGATTTTTGGCAAAAAGCCTCATGATGATTGAAGACAATGAATAACAACCCCCAAAAATGACTCTTGATCACCAACACTCTCTCGGCTACTGCGCTTCCGCAGATGGATATACCAAACTTTGCCATGTGTTGAGTACAAAGGCTTTGGCCAGTCAGGATGTATCTCTGGTCCTCGTCCTCCTGTAATATTTTTGGCTTGTATTCCTGTGTCTTGAAACGTTTTGGTACCCTTATCATGGAATTTTCTTTGGTTCTTTCAAAGTTTAAAATGAAAAAAAAGACAAAGCAACACAATTTTCTTTGTTTTTTAGAAATTATAGTGCAAAAACACACACACACACACATTTGCTTGGATGTTGCCCCTGGTCAACGATGTTAGCCCGCGATCCCATGGAACACACCGGAGCTCCCTGGGCTGGCGCCAGGACGTCTCGGTGTTGGTGGAAGGAAAGAAACTGCCGAGCCACGAGGACTTGACGTTGCGCCTTGGACTGCAAGAAATGTGGTGCTGCCGTGGTGGTGCGGTGCCATGGCACCAGTGGCAGAGATGGGACCTGTCAACTGCTGAGCCTCCCTGGCTGCTTGTTGATGCGAATGCTGTTGATCGGTTCGTGCTGATTATGTTAATGATTAGCAGTGGCTGATTGTTCCATTTCTGGTACTGTTGAAATGGTGTTCATTGTGGTTGATGATTGTATCACCGGTGGTTGATTATTGCTGCTAATTGTGTTAATATGTTTGTTGTGGGCCAACTATTGATTGACCCTCTTTCAAGCACGAAGTAGTTTTTGTATTATTACCACCATTTCGGACAAAGACCGCACCTATTCATGGTTGATAATGATTGATGCTCAATTGATGCTTAATCATTGATAATTGATAATGATTGATTGATAATGATCATTGATAGATTGATAATGATCATTGATGATTAATCAATTGATGCTCAATTGATAATGATTGATTGACAATGGTTGATATCCTGCCCGAGAATCCCAGCCATTGATGCTTTACCCGTCGGCGACCTAATAGAACCACCAACCTCCAGTGCTGACCCTTGATATCTTCGGTTGTGGTCGGTGATGCGATTCCTGGAAACCAACAGCCGGACCCTACCAGAAGGGTATCCCTTCTGTGCGGAAACCGGTCATCCAACCACCTGGTAGGGTCAAGCCATTGGTTTTGAGGAGTGCATACCATGAAATCATCAGCATCGACCATTAGTAGTCTAGTCAGTTCAGATTGCGCAGCCATGGTCGTTGTCGGGCCGACGAGCTCTTTGAAAATCAAGCGGGCATCAAGTGGTGCTTTCTCAAGTCATAGGGGCGCTCAAAAATGGTGTGTTCCTCGAAAATGGTTGAGTTTTTATGAAAGATGAGTTGTGGGGTCCCCTGGCTTGAGAAACCATCAAGTCAACAGGTTTATCATTCAAGATGATTATTGATGGATGATTTGGGGTCCCCTATGGCTTGAGAAACCATCATGGCGTCAACATCGGATATTCCCCCTATGTCAAACCTGGGTGGTGCCGTACGCACCACGTGGCCTGGGATCCTGGGATGCTCAGAGATTTGACCCTCTATCAACCATTGTGCACCATTCACTGGCCACTGTTGAGTATCGAGTGTTCGCCGTGATTCACAAGTGACCATGATCATTCCCAATGTTGCTTATTGGTATGGGGTTTTCATGAATCGTCACTAATCATCATTCAATCATCACTTAACTATTTTTTGACCCCATCACGAACCACTAGTCACCATCAATCAACAACTATTAAGCTAGTTATCGACCATCATTCATAACCAAGCCATTATGAGCCATCACTAACCATCATTAATCATGGTTGTTAACAACCTGGTTACTATCCCACCATCAACAACCTGCTTAACAACCATTACCAAGCCCCAGAGTGGGATGGTGCACCCTGGCGCCTACCACCGACCTGCTTGGTGATGATCTTCCGCAACTCATGAGCCGAGGGAATCAACCATGGCATCACGAGGACCCATGCACTATCAAGCAGTCTTCAGCATTAATATACAACCATTGTGAACCATTCCTCAGCCACTAGTTCTCCATCACTAATCATCATTCTTCATCATTGCCATAGCCACTAAGCATCACAACATCAGTATCAACCACTATTCACCCACCAGGGATGGAGCCTGGATCAGAAGCCTCCGTTTCAATTGGCTTGCTTGGCTTGTCGCTGCCAGGCTTCATGCGAATTGCTTCCAGACTCCATGTGTCTTGCGAGGTTCAGGTGCCTCGGGACGAGGTGTCGGTACAACCGGGTGCATTGCTGGTTGGCTTTGCAGATGCATATGGTATCCTAATAAATAAGTAGATAGATAAATGTATGTATGGATGTATACATATGTACACTTGATGAATAGCATATATATAGATGTTTGTCAATTATATACACAGCATATTATTATTTGCATATAGTAGGAACAAACATGTATTTGCCTATATGAGTTTTGATATACGCACATATTTGTCACTCGTTTTTCCCTGGCATGTGTTGCAACTGGCAGGCTCTCAACCTGGTGGCTTACCCGTGCTTGTGGATGTGGTTGTTGATCTTGTTAGCTGTTGTTGTTTTTGGCGGTGATCGTGGCGGTAATGATGTTGTTGCTGGCGGCATGTTGATTTGTTGGTGAAGAGGTGCATGTTATAATCTGACAGGGTACACAAAACGCGTCCATTTGAATGGTTGCAGATCGCATGGGCTGGTCAGATCACGGTTTCGCTCAACTGAGTTTCCTACATAATGCCACATGACGTTGCACTTTTTAATTCATTTTGTGGTGTCCGTTGTTTGTTTGACATCCAGCCTTGAGATCAAGTTTCCCAGTCACAGCGACAACTTTTGGTGAACCTTTGAAACAACCAGCTGCCTGAACATACACAGCTGGACACGCTGAAAGTGGTTTGCACTGACCACGCAGCCTTGCACATCAAGATAGGTACTGCACGGGCTGATTTCGCAATGTGGAGTTTGGCCTGGACCGTTGGATGGAAGAAATTCATCGTCATTGCTTCACCATGGGAAATGCGGAAAGGTTCATCGAGCCACACAGTTTGCCAATGCCAAGAGACCCATGCAGGAGGCTGGCGACAGGAACCGACATCACCAGAGACCTTCTTCGGAAGCAAAGAGTACTTCCAAGGAGAAAGGCTGAAGGCGCAGGGCTACACCTATGTAGATGCCTTGAGCATCACACATAAAGTCACTGGAATCACAATGTGGTCATGCGCCATCGATATCAGAGAAGGTGCGGGACAGGGACATGAAGGTCTGCGTGAAGGAGATCGAGTCCTATTTCATTACACTCCTAAGGATGCATTCAAAAAGATTACAAGTTTGGAAGATCCCAAGCTTTTGGCTCCACTGGATGCATTGAATGAAAACAACAAAGACAGCTACTTCGGTTTGGGAATCTATGCCACAAAGCACGCGCCGCACAAGTGGAATTCAAAAGAGGAGGTTCTGGTCAACAACTACTACCCCACCAAGGACAACTTTAGGGAGAAACAAGGTCAGGATTTGCCGGGGCCTGATGTTCCCTTCAATGCTGCCCTCAATGGTGCTATTGGAAATTACGTCAAAGACCAGTACAAAGGCAAAGCCGACTGCTGCATTCCGCTGATTGTCGACGAGCAGGTCTCCAAGAATGTCATGGACGAGATCACCGATGGCCCCTTGATGCCGGACGGTCGAAAGAGGCTGAAAGGTTACAATCGCATGGGTGAGAGGCAGCCGTTGTGGCGCGATGTTTGGTTAGTTTCAATCTACAAACAAGCTCGTGCTGAGAATCTTGGAGTGAAAGACGCGGTGCAGTCATCGGATGAGATTGTTCAGATCTTAGAGAAGCGGCTTAAGACGGACGAGCTGGTCCAGAAGCTGGCTAAGTATGGCATTAAAAACTACCGAGAAATCCAGAAGAAGCTCTTGGTGAAGGTCATCGAGGTGAAACCCAAGGACTCACACGCCTACAATAACCTGGGCGCCACGCTCTCTCCCAAGGAGACAGTGCAGGTGCACCTGCAGAGTGGCTCCAGGACTTTTGGCAGAAAGGATCTGTACCTGAAAGCCATCGAGTTGGACAACAACTTGACGCTTGCCTACAACAACCTGGGCCTCACTCTCTCTTCTAAGGAAACAGTGCAAGTGCAGCTGCACGCTGGCCCCAAGACATTCAACAAAAAGGAATTGTTCATGGAAGCCATCAAGTTGGACAACAACTACGTAAATGCCTACAACAACCTGGGCCTCAACCTCTCTTCTGGGGAGACAGTGCAAGTGCACCTGCAGAGTGGCCCCAAGACGTTGAACAAAAAGGAATTGTTCCTGGAAGCCATCAAGTTGGACAACGACTACGAACATGCCTACTACAACCTGGGCCGCAGCCTCTCTTCTGGGGAGACAGTGCAAGTGCACCTGCAGACTGGCCCCAAGACGTTGAACAAAAAGGAATTGTTCCTGGAAACCGTCAAGTTGGACAACAGCTATGCAGCTGCCTACACCTCCCTGGGCGACACGCTCTTTGCTTGGGAGACGGTGGATGTGCAGCTGCAGACTGGCCTCCGGAGATTCACAAAGACTGAGCTCTGGAATCGGGGCGGGAAGGTGTAGCCGCTGCTTAGACTTTGAGATGTTGCGGCCAAGAAATAAAAGAAAACATGGGGCAAATGAACCACCAGGTATCACAATGAGTGGTTCCCCAGTGGTGGTGGTTGGTTGTCATCGTGGTTGGTTGTCATTATCCTCCCGTTTGAGGCCCATGTACGATATAGCTTTGTGGCACTGGGCCTGAAAACTGCAAAACTTTCATGGAAAGCTGAGGCACTGAAACCTGTATTTGTTTTTTTGCTCGACCCTCGAGCCCTCAAGTCATGTGCCATATGGCCTCCGGAGAAAAACACATGGAACAGCCTTCAATGGCATATCATATCTATGTCACGTTCTGTGCAGCAGGAGAGAGGGAGTATGGGCGTGGGTGATTTCGAGGATGTATGGCTGAGAAAGCTTTGAATTTGCACTTACACGGACTTGACTGCATGTGCGAGAGATGGAGCTTGCCCATGTGTGTGTCGAATGCACAAGTAATTGCCCGTTTAAGTTTGTTTCCTTTTTTTTGCGGAAGTTGGGTACCGATTTCCGTGCATGTGAACGACCTTCCCCAGTACTATAGGTTGGCATTGCATATTCGCATATCCTCTGGTGAACCCCACACATGTTATTGAAAAAAGGGAAAAACAATGGGCATTTTGCTGCCTTATTCAACCTCTTTGGTGGCAACTGTTCGTGTTGACTTGTTTCAAAGGGCATGCACCTTTGCTGTTTATACATTTATTTATGGCATTTTCCTGAACCACCTAGTCTCCCTTAGGTAGTATACATTGAGGTCACCTGACTGTAACCACCTGCTACCCCCTCGGTCTCCTATACCGATTTTGTTGATTTTATTCAACCACTTGGGACCCCCTTATTGTACTTTGTGAAATGCGCGCCCGCAAAACGGTCACCCCCTACTCGTAATTCAGTTTTAGTACAGAAATTGAGCATACATGGACCCACAGATAAACTTAGATTGACATAAAAGAGGAGTGCAACACCTTCGGCATAAAGTGAAAGTAGTGAAAGTAGGGCGCATCCAAGCGACCATTGAATTTCCATGAAAATGACTTACATGTCAATCAACGATCAAAGCTTCAAGACATGAGACCCCATTTACGTCAATCTATTGAGAATTTCATCAAGCTAGTCTCTATGGAGAACCAATCATGTCATCATGACACCGCGACAAGCTTCGGTGGATTTTCATGAGCTTCCAGGTGAGGGGGCGTCCTCGGAAAACTTGCGCTTTGTTTGCAAGCAAGGGATTTTTGGGATGTTGGTATCTGGTGAATAGTGGATCATGGTTCACCATGATGCATCATGATCACTGATATGTTATACATATATATTTCTTGAAATAGGGGTACCCCCCAATGTTAATCGTGTACAATTAGTAATAAACGAACCTTTTTTGGGGGTTCCCTATTTTGAGAAACCTCCCACAGGATAATTGCATGATGTTTGTATGACAGGCAACAAAGCATGGTGAATCTTGGTCGCTAATGGCTGATGGGGTGACCAGCTCATCATCGATGCCAGTACAACCATCATGGCCGGCTCCCGAGTTTGGGGGCGCGGGTTGAACATTGCTCGGTTCGTGGAGCGAAGAGAAGTGAACAGCTAGTGACATCATCAAATGAACTACTCACTAAAGGTAATGATGATCATTTGTAATGGTGGTTCCCATCAATAATTAGCTGAAGACTTTGTCATTTCCAGCCCCCAAACAAAGGGATACCTCAGAAATCTACCAGTTGATGTCGCTGCCATGTTGCCACTGATGTCGTAGGTAGCTGGGGTGGTTCTTCAGGGCTCAATTTATGAGTTCCTCCACTTGGTCAAGTCGCGCTTGGCCAAGGAAGATGCCCAGCAACTTGAGCAACTTCCACACCTTCCACTGGTGTCGGACCGGCGATGCGCTAGGTTCTCTCGCACTGAACCTTCAAAGTGGCAGCGTGTCGAGCAGCAGCAGCATAGCGGCAAGACCTGGCCCTCATGGCATGGTAGCGGGTCAGGGTGAATAGGAGATCTGTGTTGACAGACCCCAGCCAGAGCACATGTGCATATGCAGGAGGCCCGGATGTTTGTTGGTTATTTGTGGACTTTTTGGCCAGTTTCCACTGGTGAAGGTTCCGGTCACGTTCGTTGATGTGCGATTCCTTATTTTCCAGACCTCTTGTCCACGCCACGAGTGTGGCAGGGAAGCAGAACTGGTGTTCAGCTGCTTGGATCCGCGCCCACGCTGGGTTTCAAGGCAGTTCATGGTGAAGTAACCCCAGCTGTCCAGCCAATACAACCTCAGCACTGAGGAAAGACATGGCTCTCCATGAGTGTACCCCCCAATGGCCCAACATGATCATGGGACCCCAGGTGTGAATAGGTTGTGGCACATCCGTAATGAACAACAGGCCACTGAACCCCATGAATAGCCCGGGTTCCTGGCTGTGCTTGGGACCCTTCCTGGGGTGGTGCCTTCACTTTCGTGCTTCGCCTCAGGTGTCTTCGGTGCCAAGTGCACAGAGTTCACCTTGAAGCCACGCTTGGTGCTGACGAATGCCTCCGAGCACAAACTGCTCGTGAGAACATCGCTTCAGAACGTGACATCGGAGAACAGGCGCAATGTCTGACTGTTGAATTTGCAGCCTTGGAGGATGTTGGGTTGGGATTGTGTCACACTGAGTAGCTGCGCGTTGATGATTGTTGGCACATTCTCCGATTGGCCCGTTGATTTTTGCTTAGTCATAAGCAGCTAAGAACAAAAATGGTGAAGTGCAAGCTTCACATTTATGACTGTTAACAGCGGATAATGATGATGGCCACTAATGGTTGGTGGCTGATGACGGTTACTGATTTTGGTTGATGATGATAATTCGTGATGGTGGTCGAGGGTGCAAGTCACGGTAAGTACTTTGCGTTGATAGCATGTTGTTTGCTTATCGATCGGACAACATTGAAAAACTTTGTGTATCGATACGCCAACATGTTCGTTGGCAAATGACCTTCTTGCGGGTAGACCTCAGGTCCCAGGTTTACACGTAAGGGTAGTCAGGGGTATGAGCTTCTGATGTACCATCCCAGGGAGCCGACACAGCAACACTCCAACTGATTTTCGACCATTGAAGCTAAGCAACTCCAAGCTTCAACCATTACTAGCCAGTATTAGTAGATGATTGATGGTTGATGGTTGATGGTTGATGGCTGGTTGAAGGTTGATGTTAATGTTGGTTAATGATTGATGTAAACTACCAACATTGACTAATAGAAATAGTTGCTGCTCACATGTGGCTCTGTTGAGCTGCAAATGGATTCCTGTTGATGTACATGTCTTCCAGAATGGGTTTGTGGTAAATCCTTGTCTTCTTGTGTCACAATGGGGAATCCCCCCAAGACCCGCAAGAGATGCACTTCCTATAGCAACCGGCATTGACCACATGAGTCATGTCCAGCTTTGCAACCGGGTGAGCCTAATCCACCAGCCAAAAACACGTTCATGTGGATGGGTTAATGACAACTATGGTAGACTCACGGGGCTGGTTTCTTCTTGGGTAGAGCTTCGTGGTGCGACAGGCTGGAGGAAGGCTGTGAATTCCCTGGCAAATCGGATGGTTCGTACATATCCAAGGAGATTCATTGGAATGAGAATCCAGCTGCTCGGATACACATGGAAGGCGTTTGCTCTGAACTGCTGCCACTGTTTTTTGGATTTGCAAAGGAGGACACATTTGGCTGCCAATAACTTCCCTGGGTTTGGATCAATCATGCTGACAGAATTACTCTCTGACTTCTTCCAATCTGCATCCCTGACATCCGGTGTTGACAACAAACTCCATGCAAAACGGTTGCAGACTTCAAATTTCCGAACCAGTTCTCATATTCCAAGCTTACCAAAGCAGGTACACGCGCAGCAGTCACTTGCACTTCACATGTTCTAGTTCGTTTTTGTGTTCTCACTTCTTCTTCTTCCTCTTCTCCATTGAGGTTGTATCAATTCTTATGCTACACTCCCCTGGTCAACACTTTCTTCCTTCGCTTGTAACCTCTCATGTGATATCTTCTCTTTCACGCCATTTGTGTTGTTACTTTCTTGAATTGCTTTCTCTTCCACACTCGAACTCCATCTCTTCTTTTCTCCCCCGCTCCCCTAAATCTTATCGGACTAATGAGCCGCTGGCTGATTCGTAGGCGGAGTATACCCGGTTTCACCAAACCTGCCGGGGACCTGCCGTGCTCAGGATGAACCTGGCCCTGTTTTGCGCACCTGGGTTGCAGTTCCACCTGGCCATGTTTGAACATGTTTGCAATCGTTGATTGCTTGAATCGATTGGCAGACCACGGTGGGGAAAAATTGGTTGAATCAGCTTGTCACAGTTTATCATTCACAGCTGATTGTAGGAGTTAATAGCTAAGAACTGAGACAGCCCATGTCCTCAAAGAGAAGGGAAGATGACTATCTCAACAATTGGAGAATTCAGACCAACTCAGCTATGTAATCGCGATCCAGAAGCTTTGACAAGCCGATCCAAATGGCTAGCAACAATGGTGGATATTTGGATAACAACCATGGGTTACTAGAAACAGCGTAGAAATACTGACAAACGTCCAGGGTTAACCATAGAAATTGAACTGGGATACGCAACGCAATGGGGACGTTTCCCGTAAACTCTGAAGGTTCTCAACTCTGAAGTCGGCAGCCGGCAAGCTGTGACAGGCTATAACCCAGTTTGTGCAGGCGAGAGAGCAGTCAGCCCCAAGGCCTTCAGGGTGTATCCCCAAGGTTTTTACATGAATTGACTAGGACGAGCATGGACGAGCCACGAACTAACTAAAGTAACAGTTGGGGGCAATTGTTTCTCCACGTGCGGATATCATGTACAGCCGTATGTATTTAAACATGTCATACACCACTAGATCGAATATCTATTCTCACTCTCTATGTACATATACATATGATACGCTCAAAATGCCCAAATTCTACTAAACAATTCTAAACATACCTCTACATTCCTCTACAATTTATAGTCTGGAGCAACATCTGCTATCAAGGTTTTCCACCACCAAGCGCCGCATTTCGGCCGCGTCCACCGCTGCCCTTCCCCGCCGCAAAGCTGAGGCTTCCAACCCGAGACCTGCGCGACCTCGGGCGCCGTGCCCTGCGGCGAGGACTTCGCTGGGTCCTGGCCCTTGCTCTTGGAAGGCGACACCTCCCAGGCCTGGCAGCGGCTGTGGTGGTACCCCTGTGCGATCGGCAGCTTCTTAGATGCATAGATTGGTGTGGAGATAGGTTGATACACAGACACGACTAGATGCCTGCATAGCGGCGATGAGCAGATAGATGCAGATAGATACACATCAACAACCAGTGAAGTTCCCCTCTCAACCAATCATTCGCAGGTCAGTTCCTGTGCCATGACCCATGCCTTGCCCCCCATTGCTACATGGTTCCCCCCATAGCTGCATGGCCAGGCCTGGCAGGTCTGGAGCGTCGACGTGGCCCCTCTGCGCGGCGATCTGGGCGTGCGGCGGGCCGCGGCGTTCCCCCCCATCCATCGGCTGACGAATCTCAAGCCGCGCGGCAGGGGCTGCAGGGAACGTGATGACGCGTCATGAAGCTTTGTAAACGAAACAGATGCGAGTTGATGGATATTTCGTACCAAAACAGATGGGAGTATTTTCAACAAATGCATTGAAAAGTGTGTTGACAAGGTGTATTGATGGCAGTTGATGGGCATCGGCATGTAAGTAGATATCCGTGTCACATTTAGATTTGCATATGAAATGCTCTTGTGACAGATTACAATGCATTCATACCCAGAGACTTGGGACGTCAGGCGATATTTGTTGTCGGCTTATTATTGGATTTGATACCCCCAGTACCCCGATGGCACCATCATCCCACAACTGGTTGGGGATTGGCCCCAAACACTCCTCGATTCCCTCATCAATGCTTAATATGGGCTGCTGAGCTGATGAATTTCGCAACCACCACCAACATCCGTTAATCCATGACTAGCAACACCGAATGATGGTTAGCGATAGTCAACATTCAATGTTGGTCATGATGACCAACCCATGGGATCATAATCTTATTTTCAAAAGACCAAATGAACCAGCAAAAACCACCATTAACCATTTGCCTATGAAGCGCTATCGATCAGCTGTTGTGCGGACGTCAGCTGTTGTGAAGACATCAAAATCCACCTCCCGACGTACAGGTCCCACGACACGATCACAGAACCGTTGCTAGTACGGTGGTCACACCTGGCCCTGATCGATGCATCCTCACGGGATGATCGCCGCGTTGTCCAACGACCTAAGGCGGAAAATCACCATGAAGGTGAAGCCCACGGACTCCGAATGTGAGTTTTGTGTCTCTAGTGGCTTGGCAGATTGACACCGTGGGGTTTTTGGACTTCTAAAATTGTGGAGGGGACTATCAAGCGTCATTGGAAGTTGAATTTATAGTGGCGACTTCTCAGAAGCCAAGATTTCCTCCTATGACTAGTGTTGGGCTCACTGGATCGGTGAAGATCGCTGAGCAGGTATGGCATGGCATGACAAGTAGAACTCATTGAGTGCTTATCAGGCTTCTTGCTGAGATCTTGAGCTACCCACTTTGTTGGATTGCTAGTTTGGCCAGATAAAAACGTTTGTTGATTCGTCGTAATAGGCCTACTTCATCAACACACTGTAGTTTATTTTCAAGTGATCAGAGGTCTACAATGAGTTGTAGCTTTGTCACTGGATTTTGGCAGGGAATCTACAATACATCAAGTGTTCTAACCAAACGCTCATTGAGATTATCGTTTCCTTGTCATTAACCTGTCATTTTCACAGCTGTGAATTGTCGTCATCATGGTAAGCTGAAGAGCCCCGCTCTTCGCAATGCGGTTTCCCGCGAGTCCTTGCGACGGCACTGGACCACCAGGATAACACCAAATATCACGAAATAGGGACAGAGAATATGTACATATTACTGTAATCATATATATATATATATTAATATATTTATATATACATATATATACACATATGCATTCATGTGTACATAAATTGCATAAAACTCATGTACCGCCACATTGCGTCGCGTTGAATCATGCTGGGTTTGCGGTTTCTTAGACCTACAACATGATCATCATCCCACTCCGGTGCGCTAATTCCGCTACAAACCAACCCAGCAGAAGCTGTTGACTTCTTGCGCCGAGCAGTGATTTGTGCCTCTTTTTGAAGCATCCAAACATGGCCAAAGGCCTTGCCAGCTGTTTGTGAGGAAACCAGGGAGCGACTTGGGGAGTCATTGTTGGTTCCAGTTGGTTCTGCCACACCATTCATCCTGGGTTGCAAACAGGCATGAACCAGCAATGGCCACCATTCACTGTTCAACCTAACAGCTCAGATTTCCCTCAATAAGACGAGTACTTGGTAAGTGGGGTACCAATCATGGCCAAGTTCCAACCGCAATCCCCTCCCACGTGACCCCTCGTTGGTGGGGAACCCTCGCGGTCCGGTGCAGGCGATGGTGACGGGCAGCCCATCGGCTGGTCCAAGCCCTTCACCAAAGGGCGGCCAGCAACGTCCAGCGACGGCGTTGAGACCACGGATGGGTCCCAGGTCTTTCGCAGAGAGGCGCGGCTGGGTCGGTGGAACAGACCCAGACTCTGACAGTGGAAGATCAGCCTTTCTGGAGGGACGAGTGGTGATGAGTTGTGACTAACCATGATTTAACCACCATGTTCCACCCGACATCCAAAGAAGATCGGAAGGGTAGACGCCCAGTTAAACATGGAAATGGGACAAGCCCTGACCTTCAAGATGAGGATTTGGCAGTTTGGAAGCAGGGCAGAGGGCTGTCGGTTTGCTAAATCATGGAGTGACCTCCCTAAGTTCCTGTTGAAGTTGACTACAGACGGATGGTTGGTTTTTGAGGTCTCACCGGTTTGGCAACACTTGTTCTTTCCGAACCCAGTAAAAGTGCAAAATGGAATCATCCCTCTAAAAGTGCCTCGAAACGGTGCTGAAACAACAAGATCCACACTGGTGGGGTCACCCAAGTGACATTTCAATCAACACATGGGCACCAAGCAACCCACCAGATTGGTGTGGTGAATCCCAACAGATTGGTACTTTTCGTCTGCTCGCATCTTCGGGATGCGTTTCACAAGCGAGGGTAAATCAATCAAGCTGACCTGAGCATGCTCACGCACATCTGGTTGACGTTGTCAATGGCTGAAGGGTGAGATCTGAAGATTGAAGGGCAGGGTTCCTTCCTAACAAAGTTTGCTCCGATTTACTAGGCAAGCTACATGCTCCTTGTGGGTTACGCCGGTGCATCCATCATTTTTCATGGCAAGCCACCAACATAACCAATGACAACATGGCCCGGCATGGGGATCCCGCGCTAGCGCCGGTGGCAGAACATCGCGGCATGACCAGGTCAATGTGGAGGTGCAGGTGAAAGGGCAGCCGCACTCGTTGAAGATCGAGAGGATGGACCTGCAACACGCGAAGGTGCAGAAACTCGAAGGTCTGGAAGTCTTTCGGGTCGGTTTCTTGGTGAGTGCTGTGATCTGTTGAGATGTGGATCAGCTGGTTCTACACGAATGATTGAGTCACTGGTAGATCCAGCTGTTAATTAAATCATGTACAGTAAATCAGCCATGGTACATTACTAGTGGCCAAACTCGTAATAGTTGACCGCTGGATCCGCGGTGGTCATGAGGCAGCTCTGCGCGGGAGGTCCACGGTGGAAACAGCGCAGAGCTGTTTGTTGGTCCGGATGTTCTTAGCCAAGAGTATAACCATGAACCAGATGTTGGAAGTTGCTCGAATTTCTGGCCCATTCCTGAAAGTTAAACCAAGTGTGTCAACACACTCTGAAGCTTTCTGAATTGTTTGCAAAACTGGTTGGGGGGCACGCAGCTGCCCTGACTTGGCTTAGATGCCTTTCATGTCACAGCTAGAGTGAGGCTTGCCTAGCGCTTTTGAGCGATCAATACTGGTGATCATTCGCCATTCTCAGGGGATTGGATTTGCAAGTCACATCAACAAGAGTTGGATTTGCTATATTTGCATTGTAGAGCAGTTCTCGTAGAATGATTCCCAACATTTTCTAAATCTCTGGGAGGATGTAAGGGTCGGACTTTAAAAGCTTTTCTCAAAACCTCACAGCCGATGATCAAACCATCCCCAGCCACCAAACCATGCCAACCCAGTAATCCACTTATTCGAACCGAGTTGTCATTGAACTTGGGAAAAATCGACGACTGGGAAACTCTGGTTCGTGGCTTGGTCGTTAAAACAGCCGGGTTTCCCAGGTTGATCTTCCCATCGTTGCCGCCCCATGGTGCCCAGGTACCGAGCTTCCCGTGCCCATCTGCTTGGTGGTTCGTCGCCGAGGAGCTCTCACCGAGCTGAGCCTGGAAGAAGATCACGGTGGTGCTGTAGCTGGGCGAGATCCGGGTGGTGGTTCCACTCAGGGGATCTACACAGGTGGATAAATGGTGGATTTTTCAGTAAGCTCTATGGTGGATAAACTAACTTGGGTTGTGCTAAATGATGGATTTTCCACTTCCAAGTTAATTTGCGAGAGAGTGACCATATTCTACAGAGAACCGACAACAACTTCAACAGCAAGGTCGGGTCGTTGGTTGGTCGGGCGGTCAGTTGATCGGATTGTTCGCCGCTGAAGTTCTTCTTTTTTGCATTTCACGACCTCCCGTACCGCACAGAACAACAACCACAACTCAAACCGATATGCCACAACACCACAGCCACCATCAGTAGCAACAATCATGAACAAAGCGCCCACAAAGAACAACATCGACAACATTCGACAACAAATGAATGGTCGGAACTCTCAGGTAGAGCATAAACAATACTCGCATGTTTCCCCACACAAGCATGTTGCGAAGTTACACACGTGATTCGTGGTGGAACGTGCTCATCAGCTGGTTTGATGATTCATAGTGCCTAAATGGTCAGCCCATACCTCTCAGCCATGGATGGAATCTGGAATCACCAGCTGCTGGGCATCTCCATGAGTTCACCAACGGGGCAACGACGCCCAGGCAGCGGTGGACGACTCTGCATCCTTCAAGTTGGGAGTGGAGCTGCCCAGCGTGGGCATTTCGCTGATCGATGAGAAGATGGGACCCGCGCCGAGGTGGAGGGTTGGGATGGGTGATCTGCCCAGCAGGATCCCGTGGTTGTCATGGGGCAAATGCTTATAATAGAGTGATATGTATTACATGATCATGTGAATGTGGGAACACCATGTATGATTTGCACAGCGTCAAGCTGTGATTAGACTCCCTGTAGATGTTATTTGCTTGAAACGGAATGGTCAATCAGATGCTATATTTGACTAATTAGAAAGTCCCCATCGCCAACCTTTTGGGTGCTGTACAACTTTTATACGAGGGAGGCCTATTTTTCGCCGGTAGGATTTTCATCCCATACAGGGTAGAACAGACTGCTGGTATGACTATGGTAGTGATAACGACCGATAGGCGATGGCGGTCGGAATTGATAGTTTCTTGGAATGGTTGGGTGGAAATCCCATTCATAGACATGTGCGAACACACAAACACACCCACACACACACGCACACACACACACACCCAGAATAGATGAATACATAGATAGATAGATAGATAGATAGATAGATAGATAGATAGATAGATAAATCAATAAATGAACACATAAATAAATAGATAGATATACTCACATATTGTTTATTTCTCTACGCACGCGCGTATACACAAATGCATGCTTGCCTATTCTTCATGCTGACAGGTGGCTCTGTGCACCTTGTTCCTTGCTTGGTCATCGTTCATATCACTATTCTTGTTGTTTGCAATCGTTCCTTTCCTACATGTTACATATATGAGTTTCTGCTTCTTTCCCCACATGAAGGCGAACGATCTTCCTACTAACTTCCATGTTAAGCCTTTTCCCCGATGTGCTGAGAAAGCTTCTGGTTGACTGATGGTTCACCTGCCAGAATCGGTCGATTTCCCACCGAAAACTTCGCTCCCAGGGAGCTCTTCTTCTTTTCTCTGGAAAAGCTGCGCTGGAAATATCACGAGGCGGCAGTTGCCGCGTGGAAGTGTTGGGTTTGTGAACATGTTGGGGTGGTTGGAACAGTTGGAAACAGTCAGAAACAGTTGAAACCCAACAAAAGTCCAATGGGATGAAGAGACGCTCTCAGCAGGTACACCTTTCTGTGTCCAAGAGTACCTGCGCTGTGTTCATTCTGCTGCAACGGGTCTGGATGAAATCAATGAAATCAGGGATTTCATTGAAATATTTGACCGTGTTAGGTATGAATCATAGTCATTGGGAGCTAGTATCCGTGGATGGTCAATACCACTACTCCGGTGACAGCGCCGTGACTCTGGAAATAAGAATGCAAGACGAGGTTGGGTTTATTGTTTGCAAACTTGCGCATGCTCGCACTAGCGAAGTTTGTCATGCACACGGATGTTTTCGAATGGGAGATCCATATCAATAAAACAGCACCAGTTTAATACAAAATAGCTGGTGACTGAGCTTCTAATATAGGCTGGTTATTCATATGAATCTATATTCTATATTAATGTTTACCTTTAAATAATAACCCCCCCCCCAACAATCTCATCACCCTAAATAACCTTACTTTGAGATTATTTAGCGGGATCCGATTGTTTTAAATTGACGAATAAGAAATCCAATTGGCAGGAAATCTAGAAAAGACTTTAGTATTGCTAAATGAATTGGCTAATTGTTAAAGATAATTAAAACCGGAACTCTTCGACATTGGGATCATGAATTAGTATTGCTAAATGAATTGGCTAATTGTTAAAGCTAATTATAAGCAGAACTCTTCAACATGTGGATTATGAATTGAGTATTGCTAAATGAGTTGGCTAATTGTTAAAGCTAATTAAAAGCAGAGCTCTTCAACATGTGGATTATGAATTGAGTATTGCTAAATGAATTGGCTAATTGTTAAAGCTAATTAAAACCAGCACTCTTTAACATAATTATGGATCATGAATTTAATATTGCTAAATGAATTGGCTAATTGTTAAAGATAATTAAAACCGGAACTCTTCGACATTGGGATCATGAATTAGCATTGCTAAATGAATTGGCTAATTGTTAAAGCTAATTAAAAGCAGAACTCTTCAACATGTGGATTATGAATTGAATATTGCTAAATAAATTGGCTAATTGTTAAAGCTAATTAAAACCAGAACTCTTCAACATGTGGATTATGAATTGAATATTGCTGAATAAATTGGCTAATTGTTAAAGCTAATTAAAACCAGAACCCTTCAACATGTGGATCATGAATTTAGTAATGCTAAATGAATTGGCTAATGCTTAAGGCTAATTAAAAGCAAAGAAAAACTGAGAATT
>VSDK01000491.1:396159-435900 GCA_009767595.1 Symbiodinium kawagutii | reverse complement strand
TCAGGCTTCAAGGCTACCCCCTTTGTGAGATTGATTTTCTTAATTTCCGGATAGGGTTTTAAATTAGGAATTGATCAATTGAGGGTTGAGATTTTTTTCGGCGATCCAACATCTGGATCATGAGTTTAGTATTGCTAAATGAGTTGCCTAATTGTAAAATATACATTGAAAAATTAGAGACCCTCAGATGAAGATACTTTATTTAGGGGGTAAAAACAAACATTTTATTAAGAGGATCTCAGGCTTCAAGGCTACCCCCTTTGTGAGATTGATTTTCTTAATTTCCGGATAGGGTTTTAAATTAGGAATTGATCAATTGAGGGTTGAGATTTTTTTCGGCGATCCAACATCTGGATCATGAGTTTAGTATTGCTACATGAGTTGCCTAATTGTAAAATAGAAATTTAAAAATCAGAGACCCTCAGATGAAGATACTTTATTTAGGGGGTAAAAACAAACATTTTATTAAGAGGATTTCAGGCTTCAAGGCTACCCCCTTTGTGAGATTGATTTTCTTAATTTCCGGATAAGGTTTTAAATTAGGAATTGATCAATTGAGGGCTGAAATTTTTTTCAGCGATCCAACATCTGGACCATGAGTTTAGTATTGCTAAATGAGTTGCCTAATTGTAAAATATAAATTGAAAAATTAGAGACCCTCAGATGAAGATACTTTATTTAGGGGGTAAAAACAAACATTTTATTAAGAGGATCTCAGGCTTCAAGGGTACCCCCTTTGTGAGATTGATTTTCTCAATTTCCGGATAGGGTTTTTAAAAACAAAGAGTTTTTTGACAGGATCTCAGGTTTCAAGGCTACCCCCTTTGTGAGATTGATTTTCTTAATTTCCGGATAGGGTTTCAAACTAGGAATTGATCAAGTGGGGGCTGAGATATTTTTCAGCGATCCATCATCTGGATCATGAGTTTAGTATTGCTAAATGAGTTGCCTACTTGCAAAATATAATTTCAAAAAATATTGGACAGGGTTCAAAATATTTTTCCACCAAATTTGGTCTCCCAAAAATTTTTGGCGTACTTTATTTAGGGGGGGTTTATTATTGCCAAACGGGATTTTGGCGTACTTTATTGCGAGGGGGATTATTATTCAAAGGTTAACATTATTATGTAGATTCAACATCTCCGACTTGCTATGTCCAGTCGCAGTTGATCAGCTGGGCAGTTGTATGTTGCTGGTTTGGATCGTCATAGTCCTCGGGAATACCTACATGGTAGGAGTTGCATGGAAACATCCCACATCAGTGCGGTTCTATTGCCGATTTCTTGGGATACCTACAGGATAGGACACACGTTGTAAACACATTCTACGTGTGTCTCTGAAATTCAGACCCTGTCCCTCTATACCGCTGGAGGAAATCTGATCACCCCAAATTCAATGTATGTAATTTTTAGCTCATGAAATGATAATTCCTTCGGGGCCGGCTTGCGGGGGAACTCATTGAAGTGACTTTGTGAGCTTTGATTTTGAACCACACGTTTTTTTAGAACTTGGTTCCTCCTGCATGTGCCAACCAAGCAGCAGAAAAAGCATCCGCAAGACATGTGAAAAGGAGCTACAGCATTACCCTCAGGGCCATGGGTGGGCCAGATGAGTCTCCAGCTGATGCTCGCTTTTTGCAAAGGGATCAGACTAGTTGTTTGCCAATTTTCTTCTCAGCATGGTCGACTCAAACTTTGAAAGATTGGCAGTAATTGAGTCTTTGTCCACATTCAGTAGTTGTTTCAGGTACTCGTAGGTATGTAGCAGCTACATATTTTCCCTGAGAGTAGTACAACAGCGAACTTTGACCGCAAGCCCTGGTGCCTGTTCCACCGCTCAGTATCAACAAGATGACACGAAGAAGTCAGAAATCTCGATCTCTCAGGCGGGGCGTAGCTACGACTTGGCCGACGGGGGTGGACGTACCACGAAATTCCAGCGAAGCACAGCAATTTATCTTAGTTAAGAATCCCCTATTATTATAGGCAATATGCTAATAGTGGGGGATTATACCACTTTTATCATTAGTATAGTCCCTTTTTGTTAACCACTAAGTATCCGCATTTACGGAGCCATTGCTGCTTGTGGCAGTTCAAACTTTGTGACTCGCTGAAGGCGCATTGGTGCACATCACATGACCCAGCCACTGGTTCAGCTCAAAAATAGCAACCTCCACGCATTTAGCACGCTTCGTTGATTTTGTTGTTTCTTTTTTCAGTAGAGAGATCAGCTTCCAATGGCGAGAGACTACATGGTATAAGGAGAGCATTTTGTTTTTGTTTTTTTCAGTAGAGAGATGTGTGTCAATTGTTTGGTGATTCTATCCATCATGGCCATACTACTCCGGAGTAATGATGGTTAAGTGCAGTGGTATACAACCGGCACTGACCAACAACGAGGGCAGTACTATGGCTGAATGGTCGACCGATTTTCCCAACCATTGATGAACTGTGATCATGCATACATTAACGGTTTTGAAATATTCTGTATAGTGATAAATGACCAACAATGTAATCACTGAGTAGCTTGTTGTTCAGTGATTGTGGTCCCATGTGTCAATCTCGACTCCCTCAAAGATCAGGAATCACCTATCACTATCCAATGCTTACTACGGATTGCTATGCGGGATATCGCATGGTGCAGCTCAAAGTTTAAGGGATGGATCAGGCACCAGGGCAAAAATATCCGTTCCATACCTGCGATCGCTTAATTACATACCTATTGCTGGACGATCCCAAGGCCCATGTTTGAGCCTTTTTGTATGCCATGGCTAGTTCAGCCGCTAGACCACTGAACAGAAGGCTTTTGCGATGTGAACTACCCAAGTTGCAACTGTTGTATTTTGGTGTTGCGGTGTTATCCACGAATCATCATGACTGTCGGATATAGTCGGTATATTTCTGTTGTAGTTGGTTGCAATCCCCTAGTACGTGTGATAAACCATTTCCCGTAGTATCATCATTGTTAATTGTGATTTTATGTGTCAACCATAGTTGGATGCAGCTGGGGTTACAACCATATATGGCTATGAACCCTAGTTATAAGGTGTTTATGAATTATACCAACCAACAGGGATCCAACTAGGGTTCATAGCCATATAGGGATGTAGCTCAATATGAACCAACTAGGGTACCAATAGTAAAGGGCAGCCTATGAACCATGGTTCCAAGCTACCATCCCTAGGGATTCACATCGAAGTAGTCCAGCGGATCCACAACTTGGATCACAACAAGTAGCCGCGGTCGTTTCCCCTGCGTCAGATGCAAGCGATTTGTCAACTTCCGAACCGAACGGACGACCTGGACCGAGGGGTCGCCCGGTGTTGTGGCACTTGTCTCGTCACCAATATCTCGCGGAAGCTAAACTGGAAAGCCATGTAGTGAACACAAGTTGCGCTTGGCGATCACAAGTTGCTGTGGGATCCCCGAGCCATGTAGAGCTGCTTCCAAGGCTTAAGCACCATGAGACCCAGGTATGGCAAGATATATTTCATTCAAACCTGCGTAAGAACCAATCCACCTGGTAGCTTGGAGATCCTAGCGATGTCAGCTGAGGCGGATCTTGGTTAGAACAGTGGTCAATCAGAGGTGATCAGCATCAACTACGACCTGGTCAATGATAGTCAAAGTTGGTTTGTCATGCTGAGGAAACATCGAGAAAGCCTGGTTGACAGCCGTGAATGATGGTTTGCAGAAGTTCATCATCTTGGTCAATAATGATTCAGCACGAGCATGTATCTACAACCACGAAAGACCCAAGCTCTTGCACAAACTGGTATATAATTCCCAAAAATTGGGGCGGAAGGTGGCCCTGAAACCTTTTGAGTTCGAGTCTCGCAAACCAATGATGCCTTCTATCTCGTTTTTATCTGGTGTGGATGACAAGGTGACAACCGATGCAGCATTTGTGGAAGCAACGGACACAACAACCTGAATCTTGATTTCGTCTCCAACAGGACAGAGTCAGCTTGCTGCAGCCCAAACGTCTCCTATGGAAGAAGGACCGGTGCGCCGCGGGACAAACCAACGATATGAGTACTAAGAAGATCAATTCTTCACAGCCATCATTTGGAAGATCAATCAATAATCAACAACCATCATTTGATGGGCTAGTTGAAACCAGAGTACTCACAACTAGCCTCAGAGAGGAAACATATTCGGCTGTGGGCCTGGAAATCAGGATTTTGAGCCTGACTAGGTTTCATTACCATAGTTGGAAGAGTGCACAGGTGTACCAGCACGTTCATCTCGGACTGGCCGCTGTGAAGCACATGGCGGGATGAAAACTACAACAGCTTTCTGATGGTGCAATGAGGGTTCGTGCAGGCTTCTTGCACAGTTTGCTACGATTCCAGCACTCTGCTACATCAGATAGCATACAAAGATCTGGTGGCATGAAGATTTGTGAAAAGGAATGTTGCATAAAAACCCTCCAAGATGTCCAGTGCAGAGATATGCAAGTCCTCGCATGTGATACTCGCAGGGATTTGAGGGAAGGTTCTCGTGCATAGATCTTGAACAACGCTCTAGTGTGGAGCTAATCTACAGAAGCGTGTCTTGTGAGAAAGAGCGCTTGCACAGAGATCTCGCAATCAGATATTGTTCCGATGTCTTCTTTGTACGCAGGTCCTATCATCACACCCTTTCAAAGGATCTCGCGAAGACAATGTCTGTTGGCTCATGCCGTGATCTTTTAGAAGTCGTTTTGTGCGATCCTGGCACACAAGAGGTGTTCTTGAGGTACGAGCCGTCTTGTTTGTGGATCTTTTCGCAAAGGCCTGTTCTTGAGCTCACAGAGGTCTTACAGAGAACTCCTGGTGGTTTCGAAACCGTTCTCTCAAACGATCATGCAAAATTGACAAGTATGTAAACTACCGCACCCCAATTTGTCGAAAATAGCTGGTGTTTGTTCGTCAAATCTGGGCGGTGATTTTTTATTCATATCTCCCATTTCTGATCTTGGGAAGCACTGCAGGTTTGCAAAAGGCTACAAGCAGATCTTTGTAGAAAGAAGCATGCAACCCCCCTCGCAACAGATATCAAAAGATCTTGGACAAGCGGATTTTGTGACAAGGATCACATAGAAATGGTAGAACAGTGAGCTTGAGATTCTTGATATGGTTGAAGGGAGTCCCAAAGGGTTGATATCAGGACAATTGAAAAGCTTACTTGGCTTACCGCAACTTGCAATGATATGCCACCTTGTAGTGATATGCCAATATGCCACCTTATATTGTACACAATAGCCATGCCCCTCAACCA
The DNA here is from genome assembly GCA_009767595.1 of Symbiodinium kawagutii. Classification (NCBI taxonomy): domain Eukaryota; class Dinophyceae; order Suessiales; family Symbiodiniaceae; genus Symbiodinium; species Symbiodinium kawagutii. The sequence goes on along the minus strand of VSDK01000491.1, from coordinate 430,639 downwards.
CCCAAGAATGATCACTCCTCTTCTTGCGGTCCCGGCCACCACCCACCCAAGAATGATCATTTTAGGACACCAAATGAAACCAATGATCTGGGCAGACCTCATGATGTTGACCTATTCGTTGGTAGTCTTGAGGGTGATGACTGTCCCTCAAACTCACCCCTTCTTTTACCGAAAACGAGTCCTGAAACCGAGTCGAACTGCTGCGCGGTGTACGAATTGCCATCCCTGCCTCTTTGGCCTTCATGTTGGGCAATAGGCATTGCTTGCCTTTGATCTTGGGCTTTCAATGAAGGTTTGGAATGCCTCCATCAAGCCATAGCTCCTTCTACTTGGTCCCAACACTCGTGTTTGTTTGTTTTTTTGTTCCATGTGCATTTTTCTTTCTTAAATGCCACTCACCTCAGAGTTGTTTCTTTAGTAGCAGAACTTTTCCCACCACTATTGTTCGGGTATCTCGTTTTGACCGAAGCAGACAACGGATCACCATTCTCAACGCGATGAACCATTCAGCCAAATTTCACCAAGGAATGAACAGATCATTGTTATACACAAGTATTAAGCGCCATCGATTAATCATCACAAGAACCACTAACCACTCGCGGCAAAATAATAAGCCATGATTAACCATGATGAATCGCTATTGGTAGTCATAAACCACCGTTATAACCGCCATTAGCCATGACTTGACTGGCAATGATTAGACACGAACTAAGTCATCGCTTCCCAACCATGTAACTCACCCCGTCATCGCGCGATTGGGTGTTCCCTCCCGTGCAGGATCTGCCCTCAGTGGTGCTTGCAAACCATTCAGGACGCGGCGGCACAACGGCATCAGCAACCCGTGGTTGGTACCCATTTACAATGGTTAGCCATGCTTAGTACTGATATGTACTGATAACGGATGTTGATAATGGCTAGTGATTTATAACCAAGATCACATCTGATGGTTGATTCGCTGGTTAATGCTCGACATTAGGGGATTGCCAACAATAATGGGGGATAGAATGGCTATGGGTCACCATCAACTATACCCCAGTCCCCGTCCCAACATGGAGACTTGTTTGGTCATGTTTTTCGGATGTGAACAGCCAGGGTACCAAGGGCCCTTGACCCACAGCCACATGGTGGAAAATGATTCATGACGGGAGGAGAACTGACACTGTGGATGATGAGTGGTTTAATGGCGGTTTAAGGTGAATGATGGCTAAAAATGATTAACACAAGGGTACAATGGTAAAGAAATGTAAAGAACAGATGGCCGATGATTTGCAACAGTTCTCCACTTATTGAGGGATATCAGCAATGGCTCTTAACAGTTTGGTGAAGAACCAGCACTCATGGGGCTCCGTTAGCAGAAACGGTTCCAAGCTTGTGAGCGTTTGCAATCGCAGATTGAGTTTTGGCACGTGTTGAGCCCAATAAGTGAGGATTCAACAAGACAACTGTAGACATCACTGCGCTACTTGGAAGATCATCGCAAAGTCGGCATTTGGTGAACGTAACCCCATGGTGATTGGAACTATCAGAAGTAGTTATATACCATTTTTTATTTCCTTGTAACTTTGCTTGCAAACCACTTACTCAATGGATTTCCCATTAACCCCCGCAGTACCGGGGGATCAATGTGTGGATTCCCAACGATGTCGCTGACTTGAGCGAACCATGGCTATTATTTGTTGGTGTACATATACATTGATGTTTGTTGTTGATAAGCATCATTGGTATATGTTGCTATATGTAGGTGCAGTGCTACATGTTCTATTGTGTGCATTTTGGTATGTGTTCGTTCTTGTTTAATTATGAACACCATTGACCACCCTCATAGACCATCGTCATTTGATGAAGATAATGATCGTCATTGCTGCATGCTGATATTTGTTGGTCATTGTGGATTGTTCGCTGCCATTGAGCACATCATATGTGTTGATTGCGATTCTTGACTACTGACTGACTACCATTAAGCATATCAATATTTGTTGGCATTTCTCCACTATTGGCCTCAATAGACCATAATTTACGATCACCAAGTGTCACCAAGTGTTTGAGTCATTGTCATATGAGTAGTATTCTTATAATGGAATAAGCTCTTTTACAAGTTGACATACTAGAACAGTACCAGACAATTCTCGTCTTTTTTCATCGTTCTTATTACGAATTACATCACTAGTAAGCCATGGCAACTTTTCGTGACCAGTGGAGCAACCACTGTTCCGCTTGCCCTCAGGAGACCGATCTTTCCTCGAGTTCCACATCGTTCGGCATGCCACATCCTCCAGGTGAGACCAGGGAAAGGAAAGGTGTCAAATCTAGAGCCGCAGAGTCGTTCTCAGCTATGTGAATCTGCCTACGTCGACCTATAGCAACTGCTCCTAATGAACCAGCAGGGTCGAGTACTATTTTATATCATAGACCATTCATTAACAATATATATAGGAGTAATATATGTGTATATAATGATCAATCATCGACACTTGACACTATTAGTCTCCATTCCCCACCAGCCAATTCTCAACCATGGCATCCATATCACCGTCCTGGAGATCTTTCAGCACCGTCTGCCAGGGATTGGGTGATCTCCGAAGCCAAGTTGGATGTGGATAGCTTGGATCTGACCATCGATGAAGAGTGGGTACAGCCCCTGGATCAGTGGTTGCAGATTGCTTGCAGCCGAGGCGCGTGCGTTGGTGGCAGAAGCAGTTGTTGTTTTGGAGCTTGTCACCACTGGACAGCACCATGACAAAAGTGGACAGTAGCTAGTAATGCTTCGCTGCGTGGGCGTGAGAATGGTTTGTGGTGGCCAACACATTACATAGTGATCAGCCATCATTATGTTTGATCAGCAATGATTATGCTTGTCAATACAGTGGTTGAAGATGATACTACTGACATCTACTCATCAATATCAGAGCATCATTGACTTACCAACAATAGTAATGGTTATTGACGGTTAAGACTGGTTTGTGATGAAGCCATTAATAGGAATTCCACTGGTTAGCCGGCGCTTAGAGTCAACAGGAAAACACTGGCGCTATCGCGTGCGAGATTATGTTCATACGAACTGGTTGCTGTCGTTGTCGTTGATGGCGCTGCAGGTGGAGGTAATACGCTCGGTGGTTGCCCATTCACTGCTTGATGTTGTTCCCCTCTTCGGCTTCAGCATCTCCAGTACCTGTACTGCTCGAAATGTTCAAGCTTCGCTGCTGACGAATCATCATAGGGGCCAGGTGTAATGTCTAAAGGGTATCCAGGATGCATGTTTCTGATGCAAAAACAAACCATATGCATTCTAGGTCCACGGGGTGAAGATCAATTGTATAGCTTGTTATTGGATCTTTCTATTTTAGTCTTCTATACTTCTATGCATATAGATATATTACATATATCTATATATATATACATACACAACTACAAGGACAGCACGGTTTCTGTTGGTCAGCACGGTTTCTGTTGGTATTAGATTCCCCATTTAACAAATCAATCGTTGTACCTACCATTCACCTGGTAGTTCCCCAGGCATCGTTTTCGCCCACGAATCGCCGGCCGTGGTGATAGCGGGCAGGCATGTCCGAGCTGGACTTGGGAACGCCAGCCCTGGACCTGGTGAAGAAGGCTGGAAAGCCCATCACTGTGCCCCAGCTGCACCTGGCCCCGGGAAGGTTGATGAGTAGCATCAACAGGCATCAACGATAAGCAACAACCATACCATGTACATAGGGGATCTGACTAGTAAGACGTTGGATGCAGGTTGAGCATCCATAACTTGGAGGTAAGCCATGGTACCACAATCATCACCATCCCTGATCATGGGCTGAGAACATGATTGAGAACTTGTTTTGGATTGCACGGGTAAGGGTCTTGAAACCAACCATGGCTCGGAGATACCAACCTGGACCCCCCCTTTGCTTGCTCAGGACAGCGACTATCAGGTGCCCGATGTCCCAGCAGTGGTGGACATGAGGAAGTTGGACTTTTCAGATTTCAACATCACTGTGCCGTGGCGGCCCTGGTTGTTCCTGATGACTTGGTAGAACGGGGAGGCATGGGAGACCTGGAGTACAACCGTACCCACGACAGGAGTTGATATATGTTGGGTGCAGCACCAAGCGAAGGTGCAAAGCTCTGAAAGTTGAAGCTGTTACCAGTTCCATCCAGGATTGGATGAACTAAAAGGACATGTTTTCAGTACTGGGTCAGCTGCGCGAAGTCAAAAAGCTTTAGTAATGGTTGGTTGTAGATTACCAACAATACAACCCTTTTGAACCATATGATGAGAACAATTGTGGGATATTCGGAATATAATCTTCGTGAAAGGTGACGCCCCCTGATCCATCAATAAGGGCGAAAACTCAGCATTTGCATCAAAATATCTGGATTGCTTGGATTTACGCGCAAACTGGATGTTTTATTCACATGATTTCACATGATTTTCCATGATATTCAGCCAGCTGTGTATCTCACCATTATGCTTGGTCTATAAAAAGAAGTTGACTTGGGCAATCTTTGTGCCGCACGATTTGGAATCCGCCAGTCAATGAGTATTGCTATAGACCCCATGGGTCCCTGAATCATTCACCAGCGGGCAACAATTCGTCGCTGAGCCCATTGCACTGGTTGTGTTGCGCTATCCACCATAGTGAGAGATGGGTTATATACTTTAAAAAGATTGTAAAATCAAAATCTTGAAATAGCTGGTTTTCCCTGCTAAAAGACCATAGAAATAGGTGGGTTTTCCGATTAAAACAAAGATAGAAAGAGATGGTTTATCTATTGAAAACGCTGATTTTGACTTCCAGGGGATGATTCACCCGAAGGCAACCGTCACTGGAGTGATACACACTATGGCAAACACCAGCTGCAGCTCTGCCCAGGTGTGGTGCAATCTGGACTTCCAACGACTTCACAGATTGGAAATGCTGCGGAATCTTCACAGGTTCTGCTTCGTGAGGTTCCTCTCCAATCTTATCTGCCGCGTTTCTCGGTGATCCTGTTGGAACGCTGGGAGACCCGCGGGATATGGCGATGACACCTCATGAATTTGGGGCAGTTGGCAGGCAATCCTTGGAGAGAACAAGGGATGGTGAACAGTTAGCTGCATGCATTTCAGCAGTCCGACGGAGATTCATCTTCAAGTCGGTAGAGGTCACGTAATCATGTCATGCTTGCTACTATCGCAAGTCCAAGTTCATACATGTTTACATACATGTGATTTTTATTGGTGGTGTAGGTTCATGTCAAACACGACGGCGGAAGGCTTTACAAGGGAAGCCACTGGATTGGTCCATCTGGTGATGGATCATTGGACAATCATTGGTCACTAACTGGAGAACAGCTGGGTTGCTTAACCTGCAACTGAGGTTGCAAGGGGGCTGGTTGTTTGTGAAGAGGCTGTAAGGCCTGGGCAAGTCTTGATGTGGCTCGCAGTTGGTTTAACTGTTGACCAGCAACCACTGCTTCAACTGCTTGGTCTTCATGGCTTTTACATAGGTTTGTCCATAGCCATGGTGGTACCTAGTAGCCATCCAACTGTTCATAGCCACTATCAATAAGAAAACCACCAGTAACTTGGGGTGACTCAATTTTTAGACAAACCCGTATAGATATTGTACTTTAGCATTGTGGACATTTATGGTGTGCACACATATATACATATATATATATATAGATATATATTTATATTATACATGTATAAACTATGTATTTAAGGTATATACAATCTTCTTGTGTCATTTGTCTCATGCTTTCAAACAACGGCTGGTTGCCGTTGTTTTCCCTACATCCCGTTTTGGTACAGCTATGTCCAGCACATCGTTGGTGGTAGTAGTCCATCATCAATGTCACACCAGCTGTGAACTACCAGCTGAATCGAATCTTTGTGCATGAATGTTGGGTAAACCAGGCGCTTCTGGGCATGAACCCTGCCACCATTGTGGCCAGGGTGATGTGCACATGACCTGCCAAGGTCTTGACCCTGAACCAGAATTTGACCCTTGATGGAGTTGCTCGGTTGCAATAGATCTGTTGTGGTCATCAACTACACTCAACAGTGGGCCCCTTAAATAGATCGGTTCAACCCAGAATGGTTGGAATCCACAATTTCTGCATTTTGTGGGGTGCACCGCTTGTGGACACAGATAACATGTTAGGAGTGCCTGGTTAGCACGATTCGTCGACTATCAACTGTGTCCAATAGCTTTGACAAAATGATCGGTTTCATGGTTGGTCGCCTATGCCGAGTGCTGTTTCTTTCACGAGGCTGCCTTCTGCAGCCCCTCATTTTCTGCAGATTCCCATCATTTTGTTAGCTTGGTACTGTACCTCCCAATCTCTCATAGAAGAGAGCAGAGAAGGAACACATGAGACTGAGAGCAGAGAAGAGGAGCATAAGTAGAGATCGTTGATACTCACACTGAGCTTGTGTTGTGGAACATAGTTTGCTTCCGATAGTGAATGTGATGACGTGGTTTCAATCTCAGTAGAGCCTCGTTTCTTTTTTGGGTTCAGTCATGCATGCATGTTCAAAAGTACCTGGGCAAAAGACAAGAGAAACGGAAGAGACTAACAAGATCGAGTGCCAGGTTTCAGATGTTAGACATACCACAAATCAGACCATGTCTAGCTGTTGGGTCTGAGCCAACGATCTCGTGCCGCCCATCACTGGGTGGTGACCTCCAAGTGACCCCCATACCGCAGGGATGATGCTGGTGGGCCAAGAAACATCATGGCATGATGGCAGCTGGGTAGATCCCCATGATCCCATGGTGATCCTTTTGATCAGTCAGGAAGTCAGGACTGCTCACTCTCGACAATAGCCATCATTATCCACTATTCACTGGTTCTTTGAACACCTTATCCATCGCGAACCCGTTATTCATCATATTAAGCGGAATAATGAATAAATGGTTTGAGTAGTCACGTGTGCACCCTCCTGATTCCACATCGCCACCGTTCCAATTTCCCCGTCGGTAGATGCGATTCAGATGGCAATGGCAGGTAAGCATCGAAACTAACCATCACCAACCACCACCTCTCATGACCAACCATCATAAACCATCATGAACCATCATGAACCAACACAAACCATCACAAACCATCAACCATCACTACAGTAACCATCACAACAGCAACCATCAACCATCACCAGGGTGAGCATCAACCATCACCACAGCGCCCATAAACCGACCGCATCCATGCCGCCCAGACAACGATCTCGCTGCCCCGCAAGACCTTGCAGCCGCACAGAGGAAGCCTCAAGGCGCGAAGGGGACGTTGCCAGGTCGATGGCTGGTGGGGATGTCACCAGTATTACTAAGGATTACCCTCTGGTGAACTAACCTGGCAATGGAAAATCCACCATTTATAGCTGATTTCCTCGGGTTTTCCCAACAAAATGGTGGATTTTTCATTGCCATGTTAGTTCACCAGAGGGTATATCAACCTCAATTAGCAATAAGAACAGCCAGCAATAAGTATTACTAACATGAATGGTTAAACAACTGCTATGCGGTTGATTCATGGATTAGCTAAGTGGTTAATGGTTCATAATTTGAGATTATAGCGAACAGTAGTAAGGAATATACTCACTATATGGGCTTGTCCATGGCCATGGTACCTACCTTCCATCCAGTTGTTCATAACCATTAGTGATAGGGAAATCGAAGCAGTTTTGGGGGGTACATATCTTTGGAGATTCCTGGTGAACAGATGTTCATGATGCTTAGTAATGGCCGCTAGTTGTTTGTAAATAGTTTGCAACTGTGAGGTCTGATTTTTTTGATGGTTGATAATGACAATTATCATTCAGCAATCTTCATAATCCAGTTGGTACTGGTATCGGTTCATATTCCACGTCAATGCTTCAGTGTAGAAGGCTGTTCTCTTGTTTTGAGGCTAACCAACTCTCAATATGGTAATGAACCAGCTAGTTGTATGTTTTTTATGTGGCTTATTCCTATGGATTTCTCATGCTTTGGAACTGTTTCAGGGAGAGAACAACTCGCTGAGGACAAAACAATCAAACAGTGAACGCAACATACAAAAATACACGCGCTTTTGTGAACGGGCTTGCATAATGATCTCAACATCACCACGTTGTTCCTGCTAGACGATCAAGTCACCACTGCCATAGTGCAAAACTCATTTGTGATAGTTACAACATGAAGGTGTGAAATTTTGGGTATTTTCCATTTCTTTTGCATCACGAGATCCAAGAAATTGATTCGGCACGGGACACAACCGAAAACAAATTGTAACCGGCAAGTCTGATTTGCGCGGATAAAATCCGGGATTAAAGCACAATTGTATCAACCATTCATCAACCCCATAGTTGGTTCAGCATTTCCCATGCATCAAAGAATCATCAACCGTCTCTAACAATAATCAGTGACTTGTGAACCAACCAAAAAGCCAACAAACTGGCAACACCAAAGGACTTCAATGTAGTTCAACGTCTCAACCTATTTTTGTAAGAGATGTAAAAAACAGAATGATCATTATCAAAAAACAGTCTTCACCAACCATTTCCCAACCATTTCCCAACCATTTCCCAACCATTTCCCAACCATTTCCCAACCCAACCTATGCTTGGTGAAGTCCTCCCCATCATTCGTTCGGCTTCGGCTCCAGGACTACCACGACACCATGCTGAAGCACTACACCGAGGATCTCACGATGCCATGGCTTCTCTACCGAACCTTTCGGGCCTTGGGTCTCCTGGTAGCGTTGCGGGCCCGGTCGCCTTGGTTGGTTGAAACGTGTTGAAGCCGATGACCGACCCTAGGGAAGGCTAGGAATGATGATGAATAACCATGGTAGATGGTTTGATTAATGGTTATTAAATGTTTGAGTATATATTTGTTAATAATGGTTCACAATGATGTGTAGGGGTCAATCATGACCAGCAATGGTTAATAGTGGTTCATAGTGAATTTGGTTCATAAACACTCCACTATTTGACGGAAACCTACTATCACACTATCCGCGAAGTCCAGGAGTTACCATGATTTGTTTCGCACTACTTATCGGTATTAACCACCATCAACTATTATGAACCAATAGGGATAGCAATCATCATAGAAAACCATCACCGTCCATTATCAGAGTCCCCTACCATGACCGAACTGAGGTAAGAGTTCCATTGTGAACTTCGCCCGCGTGCCTTTGAAGGGGGTCGGCGCGACAGTTGCCATGGTTGGTGGCGCAGTGGCACGGACCACCGACTTCTCCATGTCCAAGTTGAGGCGTGGAACAAGCGCCATGCTGTGGCTTGAACATCATTGGGTGATACTTGATCGGTTTATGACAGAAACTGTTTAACTAGTATAACTATGATTGATATAAATAGTTTATATCAGTACTAGTTGGTTCATAGTTACTACATGTTACTACTAATAGATGATCCAAGTGACAGTATAACCATGTATCACCTCTGATATGAAATGCTATTTTATGACAGTGAAATATAGTTACAGATAGTTATAGCATTCGTATAGAGTACAAATAAAAAAGCATCCTGGGGTAGAATACTGATTTGAACCTTCCCCGAAAGGTAAAAAGATGAAACGTTGAACATGAGGGATATTCTATTTGCTAGCGGATGGCTGTATGATGCAAATGCAGAATGGTAATAGTAATGCTTGTTGGTTAAAGACTTATGAGAGTCAATGTCAATACTCATGTTCACTTTACACTCATGTTCCGTTTCTGGGTAACATCATGATTGAAACGTGGTTCGTATTGAGGTGAATCATATCATATCTGGATGTCCATAAGCCTTTTCCCAAATCGTTGCTGCTTTCGATATCGCGGGAGTTGATGAACATTCGGACTTTGCTCGCTGCCGACCTTGCAAGAGTAGCCTTGCCCACAAGAGAATGGACTGACGCACACAAATGGCTATGTGACGCCAATAATGGGTGAAAATAACCAACCAATGTTAATGGTTGATAATAGGGGAGAATAATAGGGGATATACCAGCTATATATGGCTATGGGTCAATATTAAACAACCAATAATGGGGGATGAAAACCAACAAGAATAGGGAAAATAATGGTTAATGCTAGGGGAACTAGGGGTACAGGGTTTTGACCCACTGCCAAATTCCAGCAATTTGAAGGCGTGGACATTTCTTAGAGATGCTTTCGTGGACATTGTTGTTGTCCGGTCAGCCCTTCGGAATCAGCCTCGGTTTAAAGCGGACAGCAACAAGGCAGCTAGAGTTCAGGCCTGTTAACAATGGCATTATGCCTTTCTAAAGCATGACTGATCATGGGTCCCCGCTGACAAGACTACATGGCTAGCCGCTAGACTTCGAATCTCCATCAACTGGGCTGGCCCCATCTATTGACACCTCCACTGGCCGCAAAGTGCCCATATGTGATTCTAGGCATTGCTGAACTGACGTTCCACAGGCCCCCCAAAAAACTTTTAGGTCGATGCGGTCGGTCCGATCCTTTTATCATAAGGGACCCCGCCCAACATCCCAACTTAGTAACTAGCAACAAACCATGGTTGTAGGATGCTATAGGGGTTAGTTCAGCTATCTTATAGAGTTTATAACTATGGTTAGAATCCCAGCTTCACATCCAAGTCCCCCCCCCCAACATCAGTCCCCACGATCCCAACTGGGCAGTGGGGTTAAAAGCTGAGGTAAGTTGGGTGGAAGGTTGTCCCTTCCTTGGACCCCCCATTGGTTAACTCGCTTCTGTGCAACGCTTGCACCTCCGCCAGTCACGCAACCATGGATAAGGAGTACATTCAATGGAAGACCCGCCGCTTACCATGAAATTGGCCGTGGCAAACAAACTCGCTGGCAGTTTTGAAGATGAAAGGATATAAAAGGTGTTGGCGGTGTAGCCACAAGCTTTGAGATGTCTGATTAGGTGTACCCAACGGGTATTTTGGATCGGTGGAAAAACATAGGTAATTCTTTACCATTCCATTTAAGAATCATCACTGAAGTCATGAGTTTGTTTAATAAGACTCATCGGTTGGCCATGGTAAATCCAAGCAGAAATCAACCACCGTAGCCGGTGGATGCATCAGATTGGCCACCAGCCGTGGTTGAAGTTTGGCCAAGCGGTGGTGAAGGTGCCGAACCGCCTTTATTCGGATGGATTGTCAGTTGTGGATGGCTGATCGAACGGAAATTAAGACAGTAGCTAATTAAGACAGGAGACTCCAGTAGCCATTAACAGTAGCTACTGATCCATCCAAAGACTCCAGTAGTCATCCTGCTCCAGTAGCCATCCTCCAGTGGGTTGTCATTTTGCCCCGGAAAATCTGTGGTTTCCCACGCCCGAGGAGCTCCCAAGAGCGATGTCCAGGGCGCTGCACATGGCTTGAAATCGGCTGGAAAGAGCTTGATCGAAGGTGGGCCGCCCTGGCCGCCTTGGGCCCAAGCTTCAAGGGACGAGAGTAGCCCAAGATGGTGAGGGTTTCTATGGGAAACTGATGGGGAAATAGCTACAAAAAACCGGTATTTTGTGGATAACATGGGGAAACTAAGGTTCAAGGGATCAGAGTAATTAGCCGGTCAGGTTTGATGGGGAAAGGGATGATATCATCCCAGATTGGCTGGAAAGAAGCACCCAGGGGGGAGGGTACCCCGTTGTTGCGGTATCAAACTTTGGATGTTGACGCTGCCACCATGGCTGCGCAACCAGCAGTAGAGAAGGTTAAACCTATGAGATGGTTATTGTAGACATGTCATCCTCCTTTGTTCTGGTTTTGGTTTTTCTTCTTGTTGTTGTTGTTGTTGTTGTTGTTGTTGTTGTTGTTTCTTATCAACAACCCATTGTGTTCTGCCAACTAGCAAGCAATGACCATTCACATATCTGGGTTACTATTATGAGTATTTCCTGTACTCTCCAAAAAAACACACACCAGTGCATCATGGTCATTGGTGAGAAATCATTCCCTATCATCAACCAGGTTGCTCACTTCTACCAGCGCAGCTCTCCTCGTTCGTTCTGCACATTTGGCTGCTCCCCGCCATGGTATTGCGCCCCTCCAACAATTAGGACCACGGAAAACAAGCGTTTCAACACCCTGTGTTGGTGACCTTTGTAGCCAGCAAATTCATCCAACTGTTTTTTCTGCGAATTCCTTTGTTGTGACCCTACAGTGGCTGGCATCTTGATCAGCGGTTTCTCCCTTTCAACAGAACTGCTTCCCATGTTCAGAAGTCGAGTATCTCGTGAGCTCCACCTCTGCACACAAGCATTGCCCGCAAAGTCAACCAACACGTTGACGTTGCATTTCCCACTTCACTTCCCAGTGCTGAGAAGGGGGTTCCTATGCCAATAAGTCACCACTCAGAAGTGCGCAGACCTGGGAGTCATTTTAAAGTTTTGGTTTGACCCTCAAAAACCCTAATCTTATCCAGCTACATTTGCGGCCAACCCATCACAACCACTAGTATCATCTGGACCGCATGTTGGCACTCTTGATCTGCGTGAACACTCACCACAGCTGGTAGGGACAACCTGTAGCTAAAACCCTGACAATGACATGCACATGTAACCAATGACGTTTGTACACACACAGACAAAACATATCGTCGAGATATTGTAAAATATTCACCATAATATATCATAATGAACGAAATTGTCTAAGTATACATCATACTTATCCACACGATATACCTAAGTAAGACTGCGCAACGATATCCACACACACACATGTATACATGTATGGGAATGCATGTAATATTTTCATATATATATATATATGGTCACCCCCCCTAGAACCTACCTCCATATCCATATGCAACTCTGTATCTACATGCAGGCAGCTGGTTGGAGATCTCAAACTGCCACTGGCGGCCAGGCTTCGAAGGCATGTTTGATTTCATCCAGAAGCCCATCATGGGTGCCCTGGACCCTGACGCCGGAGGATTCTTCAAAGGCGCGGCTCCGGAGCGGTGAAGAGCTGGGGCTGTGAGTCGCCTCCCGATGAAGAACCATCAACCATTGGGTGAACCACCGTGCACCGCCAGCTGAAATATGGTTGATGATAGGGTTATACTGTTATACTCTTCAAGCATAGGATTACCACATACTTTCTATTCAATACCACCATTCAACTTTTAAGTATGATTGAACTACCATTCACCACCAGCAACCACCAAGAACCATAGGCGATGAAGATGACAGCGATGAGGATTATCAAACCAGTGTTTATGCAGTATCAAGGTATTGAGCAACTTACCAACCACTTGGCATGATTATTTCATGTCCTTTTCCCATTCTTGGGTATTGCTGGTAATGCCCCTGTTGATACAGTGATCCTTTGCTTTAGCCTTATTTAACTATCATTCACCATCATTGTAGCAAGGACGCAGGATTTAACGTGCCATTATCAATATCATCAATAATACTGTTGATTAACAACCAGAAATAAATAGCATCAACTTAACAGGCTCTATAGCCATCAAACTACATCAACTGTACTGCGCACAGGCATGGCGAAGGGCACCGTGGGCACCATTGTCAAGCCCACGATTGCGGTCGGCACAGCTGTTGCAGAGGCGTGACTTCTCGCGCGAAGAAAGGGCACCAGGGTAACTTATGATGCTTATGCTCAGGGATTCTTCATGAATGCTATCATGATGTGCAGACAAGGTGGGCCCTGTTCACCAGCTATAAGTTGGGTTACAACTAGGGAAACTCCCAGTTCTGGTAGATATAACTATAGTTAAGTGGCCTTATAAACCATATCAGGGGGGCTATCAAATCTGACTCTGAATTTTTTTTGACTCTGAAAATTTGGGGGTGCAGTTACGCAGAAACTATTTTGCAATTGTTATATTTCGACCTGTTCAATAATTATATAAAGCATCGTCCGACCATCGTCCGACCATCGTCCGACCATCGTCCGACCAGGCCCCACAACTTTAGCCATTGTAGTGGCTATAAGGATGATTGATGGTGGACATTTTGGACGATGCGGATTGACTACAACGATGATTGCTGATGGCTACGATGATGACTACTGATGGCTAGAATGCGAGTGCACAGTGGCTGCACATAGAATGAGTATTGATGATGGTTCATTATGGTTGTTAATGGCAGCAACAGATGAAGTCGCTCATCATGTCGGTATTATCAAGAATCATTCACCATCATTAATGTTGGTATCACTCATCAAGATTAGATGACTACATGTCAATATGTTACGTCAACCATCGTCAACCACCATCAACCATCATCAACCATCATCAAGCATCATCAACCATCATAAACCATCATCAACCATCATCAACCATCATGTTGCTATGGTTTTATTCTGTTGGTATGTCACAGTCTGTAGCGGTTGTGGGAGACATTCTGCTAGTGACTAGTGCAGGGCGTCTGAGTTGTTGCTTTCCCACGACTTGGCGCTAAGCGCGTGGCTGTGTAGTTTGGTGACTGGGAGATCCCTGTTGAGATTATCCACATATTTGATGCAATTGTGATTGCTAGGAGGAACCGATCCTGTTGTAGGATCGTTGATGCTTGATAAGAGCTACAAAATGAATCGGCCATTGACAATGGTGGCTTTTTGATGGACATGTTTGAAGTTAATGTCTAATCGATTATTTTCTGTCCGCTTCAGATGGTTAGTCGTGGTTAACAGATGATCTTCTGTTGGTTGATGTGGGTAGATGGTGATAGATAGATGAAGTTCTGTTGATTAGCGGTTAAACGATGGTTGATAGATGATCATTTGTTCCCTTATGATGGTTCATGATGGTTAATAGGTCATCTTCTGTTGCTTACTGATGGTTGATGATGATTAAATCGATTATCTTCTGTTGCTTACTGATGGTCGATTGTGACAAACCATCTATATGAGCGTTTCTCAGAATAGGGGTAACCCCCCAACTATCGTTTTAGTCGTCATTTATAGCCGTAAACCAAATGATTGCTTATAATGCTCTTGCCAATAACCATTGTTAAACACTATAAAGCAGGTACATCCCCTATTATGGGTTATTATCCCCTTGTTAATTACATGAAGCATTGTTGACCATTTGTTATAACCATTAACCATTAATCAACAAACCATTATTAACCTTGTTATAACCCAACCATGACCCATTAACCACCATACTAACCTTGTTATAACCCCCAACCAACCATTATTAACCTTGCTAATAAACCACCCATTTCCGGGGCTTCGCTATGGCTTGAGAAGTCCCAGCATCTCCCATTGGTGACGATGCTTCAGCAGGCGACGGGCGGTGTGGCTTCATCCCTGAACGTGGCCAACGTGAACGAGGCGCGAAGTCTGGGGATGGGTTTGATGATCAACGTCGAAGAACCAGGGAATGTCAAGGGAGGATAATAGGGGATAGTAGGGGACCATAGGGGATGATAGGGGATAGTAGGGGATGATAGGGGATGGTAGGGGATGATAGGGGATGATAGGGGATGATAGGGGATGATAGGGGATGGTAGGGGAAGGGAGAGTAAGCCATGATAGGATAGGGGATGATAGGGGATGATAGGGGATGATAGGGGATGATAGGGGATGATAGGGGATGATAGGGGATGGTAGGGGATGATAGGGGATGGTAGGGGATGATAGGGGATGGTAGGGGATGATAGGGGATGATAGGGGATGATAGGGGATATACCTGCTAGGTTAACAAAGGGATAATAAGCCATGATAGGATATAATATCATATGCAAATAGGGGATAATAGGATTTAATAGGGGTGTTAGATGACCTGGGATTAACTGATAACTAGGGATAAGAACTGGGAATCGTAATCGGGATATCTTATCCCAGGGAATATCAAATGGATTACTAAGCTATGAGAGCTACTTACCAGGGATAAGATCAACAGGGGCTATAATCTGGGGTAGGGTTTGATGACCAAGGATTAACAGCCAGGGATATCAATTGGGGATAAGAATCTATGAGTAGGATTGATGTGAACAATGATTCTACCAGTATCATGGTTAATGGCTGGATAGTGGTTGGTAACCATTGGTTAATGGTTGACAATAGTGAGTTTTCGCAGCTTTCGCACTTGTCTCCACACAGTGGTGGAAATGAAGAGTGTCGGAGCACATTCGTGCACGTACACCCATCAAGAAAACTCAGAAACCTGGAAACTAAACTCCATCCCTCCACGTAGTGAAGATCTCCTGTGCCCTTCGTATCCCAGCCAAACGGATTTTGAAGGGGGTATGCAACGAGGCAGGTACTGACACCGGCTTCCTCAATGGTACCTGTAGAATACGGTCCATGTTCCTCTTACAACCCAGTTTTGTGATGTAATAGCTTACCAAAGTCGTAGCAGCTTGAAACTGACATGCCAGCGCAGGACGTGTGTCAAGGCCAGAGTGCCAAGCAGGTGAACCCAAAAGGGCCAAAGAAGTTGTTCGCTTCACCACCGAACCCTTCAAAACAAGCCCAGGTAAGAATTTGATTAGCCACATCATGGTTCGTTGCCAGATATTCGAATGAGCCGCCAGAGGCAAGGCTTGCACGTCAGCGGTGTTTCCCAAATCATCCAGCACATATTCACCAAAACCATAGTTGGAGTTCCGTTGTGACTGCGTTGACACATTCCGGGGTGGCCAGGTCCCAGTGAAAAGAATGTAATCAACCAGCAACTCAACAAAAGCAATGTCACCGGAGGGGCGACTACTTCCCATAGGTTCCCACACCAGTTGCGCTGCCCATTGTAGGATACGCCACAAGTATATGGGGCCCCAGGGGAAAGCCAACAATAACCTGTCGGGCAGTTCCAGCAAGGGGTTTCTTCGAACCGCTGAAAGGCACGGTGTGTAAAGTCAACCTTGTAGTCGTGTTTGACCCGGCCCATAGCAGCGACTGAAGCTTCCACACACAACCTGTTCGCAGCCACAACCAATTGGTAAAGAATCCGTAGGTCCGACCGTTGAACCGAACATCGTTTGTAGGAATTGGAGACCTTGTTGTAAACAGTTCGCCACTCCTTCAAAACCACATCCTTGGCACGTTGATCAGCAGCATTGTTACCCCAGATAAGCCAACATGTATAAGCATCCATCATCGGCGTAGCAACCATGTGAGCTTTCACCTTGACGACACGCAGGCTACCAGGAGGTCGTTGTTTCACATGCCAGAGGATAGCTTGCCAAAGATATGAATAGTATTGTGAATGATACGTAGTAGGTTGGTCACCATGTGCCAGTTCCTGCACCAAATCACAAATACCCTGACAGTCAGTGTACACCGTCAAAGCCCAGAACCGAGTCAAAGCCAAATAGACAGCAAACATCTCACCAAGAAAACTGTTCTGTTCAAAGCCAGGAACCGGAGCACCCCCAGAGCAAACAATACGCTGTTCTCCCCATGGCAGTTCCACAAAACCACCAGCCGACAAGGTAAGTTTCGGTTCGTCGCCAAAAAATCCTGACCCATCTGTGAAGACATGGTGGCACAAGGAGTCATCTGAAGGCAAGACACGCTCAATTGCACCTGCAGCAAAACGTTGTATAGAACTGCTCACAGCAGGAATAGGCGGTCATAAACCATAAAACCAATGTGCCTCATCCCATGCTTGGAGTCTTCGTAAGGCAGCCTTCTTGGTTCGAAACTTGTCAAGTTTGGCACATTCAAAGACCCGATGATGTCTGGAGTCCTCCCCTCCACAAAGTGGACACGCCCCGGACACTGCAGGAAGAAACTTGCTAAGAACATCGCCAGTATAGTGTTTACCCACAACCAGTGATTCAATATACGGCCTGTCCTCGTAGGAAAGCTGCTGAAAAACTTTGCAATTGCTACTGACATCAAATGAAGGAATGTGAAAGTTCTTACGCGTGGTACATTGCTGACACACAAAACGAGTCCAGGCATCCTCAAGAACACGCTTCAAAGCCTTCTTCCCCAGTTGAAGCCAGTGCACCGACCGACCCTCAAGGTCAAATGTCCCCTCAACAGCTCCAAAGGAAACTCCCAGTTGTCTCAAGGATGCAACAAAAGCCGCAATTGGCCCAGGTTTGGTATGCAATCGAGGTGTTGATTGAACTCGACAAAACAATTCCTGGAGTCCATGCATCTCTTCAGGGAAAAGTCTGGAAAAACGTTGCCACACCAAAAGTCGTTGGTAAATCGTACGCAATTCAGGGTCCAAACCTTGATCAATTGCACTACATGCCAACCAAGCATTGCATCCAGCACCGTCACGGCAGAGGGCACGTGCCAATTGGACACGAACCTGGTGAGTCAACGCTTTCGGGGATTGATGGGTAGCAACTCCGTAAGACTGACAAGCAAGTCCAGCAGCGACAGCAATCCGTTTCCGGCAACCGCGTGGTAACTTGGATTTTTTGATAACTCTAAGTTTGCTGACCGTTTTCGAGGCACGTTTGGTGATCAAAGCTGTGGACCTCCTCTTGGTATAGCATTGTTCAACCCCCAGATCAACTGCGTTCCACAAGACCGGTATCTTCTGGCCATCCTGAGAAACATTGTCAAGCGCTAACCTGAAAGCACGTGATGTACCCCAAAGCCAACTCTTTGAAACAGAAATGGTCAAACGAAATGTGGACGTTAATTCCTGCAGAATCCGAAGTCCTTGGCCAATTGCTCCAGGTTTGTCGGAGATGAGTGACCAGTTGTCTGCGAAGAAAACACATGTAGTGTCATGAACCAGATCAGTAACAACTCTATATGCCAAAATGCCCAGCGCAAGCATCGATGGAACTGCAAAGCTGCAGCCCTCGACGATCCCCGTGCTTGTAGCCTGCAAGTCAGAGCACGAGTTGTTGATGTCAAAGAGACGTCGCATCTGGATCATCATGCCCCTAAAAGCATTGATGATGGCCGTTGGGAGGCCAAGTGCACGCAGCAACTGTAACAGAGCTCCTCTGTGAACAGCATTGTAGCATTTCTGAATGTCTAAAACCAGGCCCCCAATGGGAGTAGAGGTCTGGTGGGCTTTATCGGCTCTCAAAGCTGTGAACAAAGCTAAAAGGTCACTCGCCACTGCTCTGCATGGGCCCCCCACTGAGGCGGGAACAAGGTGCGCAAGGTAACGAGATGCCTGGGCCCCTCTGGCTTTGCCCCACATTCTGTAGAGCCTAGCCATAACCGTTACCGGTCTGACATCATACGCATTCTTTGGAGCATCTGTTTTGGGTAAGCACACTGTCCGTGCCATCGTAAGAGAGGTCGGCCATGTGCCTGATTCTTCTATCATCTTGAACATCGTCACCAAACAATCAAACATGACCAGAGGCAGTTTACGGATATCGACGGTGCTGAATCCGTCGCAGCCCCTCCCACTGCGGATCTTGGTTGAGTTGATGGCCTGTATAAGATCCTGCGAGGTAATGTCTGGAAATTGCTGCAGGTGCTCATGCTTGATCCCACCAATGAACTTCTGCATATCACGAGGAATGTCATCCAACTCGTCCCTCGGGTCACGTTGGAAGTAGTGATTCCATGCAGCAAATAACTGTTCATGCATGTGTGCAGGTTCAACATGCAACTTGGTTTGCGAAACCACCAAATCAGCAACATCATTGGATCGAAGGAGGACTGGTTGGTCCAACAATACTCCATTAGGTTTGATCTCACGGATGTTTGCATTCTGCCCTTGGAAAGTGACTGGGAGGTTGGGGTCAAGGTCATGAAACTGGCCAGGCAAGAACACTTTACCCGAAAGGCTCCAACGTACCCTTTCCACAGGTAATTCAATCGCAGCATGGATCTGCGTCAGGGGCTTGACACCCGGCAGCTTGGTTTTGTTGAAAGCTAACCTACCTCCTTTGGCAAGGTCTGCTATGAGGTCAATTCTTGCGATGTTTGTTTTAGCCAGTCTTGCTGCATTCTCATTGGACTTATGCCAGGACACAAAGGCATCAGCGATAGCACGCACAGTTTCAAGAGGTGGCAACCATGGCTGTACAGTGAACAAACACTGTGTCTGGACCCAGTGGCCGAAATCTGGAAAGAAACCCTTAGCTTGTAGGATGCATGTCCAAAGGTCTGCTGCCTGACAATAGGCCTTCACACTATATCGCTTCTGCAAGGCAACAAGCTGATTGCGCAAGCTTTGCAATCTATGGGCCTGCTTCAAATGTCGTCGCATCTGAACACTACATTGGTCACACATCGGTTGGAGTTCCCCATGCCTAGCCCGTTTGGTTCTAGGAACAAAGACATGACGTTCTTGCAGCCGAGGTTTATAATGACGACCCAAATGTGCATTGGACACATGCAGTCTATTCCCCTCGCAATCCACAACCGATTTGGCAAGAGCACGTTCAGCAGTATATGTCCAGATTCTGTTGAATTCGTCAACATTCATAGCAGCAACCGCATCCAGGGTGCGTGTTTGTGCTTGCAACAAGGATTGCTTAGCTTCGAAGTCAAGCAAAGTGGGATCATTCAAATGCTTATCAAAGCTAGAAGGTAGTGCCCAAATCCTACGCTTAACAAGGATTGTTTCCCACCGAAACGAAGCTTTCAAGACAGGGTGTACTGCGAACTTGTAGTGGTCACACGTTCGACATTCAACAAGGGCAGCGGCTAAATCTGGAGATACAAGCACAAAGGAATGCCTGGCTTGATGCGATGATGTTGGTTCCAAAGGATGACCATGCATCTGACTGGATTGGAGAGCCGCATCAACCCAGCCAGCAGCAACCAGGGTTTGCCAAGCATGTAGGGATTCCATTGGAGCATTCATGTCCCCCAAGATTATCGATGGCCCCTGAAACCGGACAACACGTTGAGCAGCATATGTAAACAAATGGTTCCGAAGTGCATTATGGTCAGCATACTTGTAGGTGGCCGTGGGGCCGTACAAGGAAATGCATTGCAAGAACCTATGTGGCGCATACTGCACATGTGTCTCGCAGAACCTGTTCGATGCCATGATGTCTCTGGGGTGGTCCTCCACCACTGTCCGTAGTGGATAAGGGCTTAACACAGCTGTACCCCCTGCCTGTCCACGAAGGTCAGCTTTGGAATAGGCATATGGCCGGACTGGGGCCGACCAGGCAACCTGAAAATTATGTTCTTCCACCTTGCTTGCGAGATGGATTGCACTGTGGCTGTAGCAGCTGTCTCAGAAATGCCAATGATGGCATGTCCCAGCTTCGTAATGGAGTCTTCCCTGTCCTAATGGTCATAACATCAAGGTACCCACCCGGTCCAGGATTGGAGGCCTCCCCTATTCGATGAACGAAGAGGAAAACGAAGAACACGCAAGCCAGAGCCAGGGTGACCCAAATCCATGTTCCCATGGGTTTGAAGGATCTGCAAGGGACACCCTGGGGGCACCTCTTATGGCTTGTTCTGGTCATACGTTTGCTGCCCACTCGGTGTGCTTCATGGGCAACCTTGTTTCCACACCGGATGAACCTCCTGCCATTCTGCTTCACATGGACCGTGTAAAGCAATTCAACTTCCTGCTTGGAATGGTTCCAGGTCTGCTTAAAAAACTGGGTCCCACACAGGAACCACATAAACAACCACCAATTAAATTGCACATGCAAACCGGATGCAAGCACCAGACAAAGAAAAGTCCAATGGTTACAATCCAAATTAATATCATACCAGGTCTCGGTTGGCAGCACTCCCCCATGGAACATAGGAGTGCCATCTGTCTGCAAAGGAACCCAACGCCGTAGCCATTGTAGACAAGGGACGCACCAGCGGTCTAGGACATGGGTTCCCGAGTCCACATAGGCCACAGCATCGAGTTTCTTGGATGGAACATTGCAATGCAACCCACAATCATTCGTGGACGTAGATCGCATACACATCTCATTGTCCAGGCTTGAAACATCATGATGTGCCTCATGCCCATAGTGTACAATCACATGATCCACGGGTAACCTCCGCTCTGGAGCCAAAGCAGCAGCCCCTGAAAACAGCATGGCGAAGATTACCCATTGGAATGCCATCACATGTGAGTTGAAGCCCCCTAGTCAAGAGACACGACTGCGGCTCCTGGATCGATTGGGCTCCCCTTCATTGTCGCCTTGATTGGATTGTATGGTCGACTTGAGATCCTGTTGCAAGTTCTTGAACATGGACTGCATCTGCTCAAGCAACCCATTGTTACTGGTTTGGATTTGCGTCTGGATTGAGTTTTGCAAGGCATTCTGTTGTTCCCGCACCTCACGAAATTCCTTCTTTGTTTCATCCACCACCTGTTGAAGGTGGCCTTTCACTTCCTGCACTGACGATGCCTTCTGATTGATCATGGCGGTCAGCTTATCTTCCAAATCAGACATCCTTGTGGCCGTTGTGGAGGTGGTGGAGGCTTCCTCATCGGGGCACATGGAAAAATTCACCGGGCCTGGAACCATCTCAGCATCGGCATTCGGGTGGGACTTGGCATGTGATGTCTTCACCAATGGTACCACCGCTACATAGTCAGCACCTAAGCAAAGATGCGTGGCGGGGGGACTGGTTTCCGAACATGCAAGCCAAGCAGAACGCCCCGCTGGTTTGATCACTGTTGCTTCCCATCCAAGGGTATGGAGGGCCTGTGTTCAACAACCACCAAGTCGCATCTGCAGGAAGGTTTCCCTGTTGCAACGCAATAGACTGTGGCAGAATGTGCTGGCGGATGCTGGCCAGGTGTTCCCGCTTTGCTCTGATGGCAAAAGGGCCCCCCTTCCCCAATTGCACAACTCCCAATGCATGTCGAATGGACTCAGCATGTTGGATGGCATCTTCCAAACTGGATCCATGAAGTGTAATTACTCCAAATCTCGGGTCAGGGCGTTTGCTAGCATCTTTCACCTGCAAAAACACCCCTGCCTTTCCACTCCGAAGGAGAGTGGCCAAAAGAACATCCTCAGGCACACGAATGAACCCATGTATGTAGACGGATGCTTCATGTGTGGCAGGTTTACGATCGGAACCGTAAGTGCGAAATGCCCAGCTAGCTATCACTTTGTCTTTCCTGAGTTCTGGCAACTGCAGGCCTAAGTAATTCAAAAATGTTCCTGGTCTCCGGCCACGAAGCCACAAACTGCTTCACGATTGAAACTTCGATGATGGAAGTCTGGATGGCTGGTAGATCAGCCGTGGGTAGTGAAGGTGTACACGCAACTACCACTTCACCAAAGTTCACCACAGCCACCGAAGCCAAAGTGGGTTGGCCAGTTTCGTCCACAGCTGGCACAAGCACCGGGGCAATGCCCTGAAAAGGATTCGATGTCATCACAATGGCTGCCAAAGGGTCTGGTGACAAGACTGTGACCGGCAACCTCTTCATGGCAGCTTCTGGAGTTGTCACCAGAAGTCCAGTGGCATCCGGACCCCACTGTGCTTCTGTGATCAAGTTCAACTTGTATCCATCTGCAACGAAATGACTGGGGTCAATGTTCACAACCTTCGAAACCTTAGGAGCCTTCTTGGAGTCCTTAGGCTTAGTTCCATTGGTGTTGGGTGGTTTCCCAGTTGAGCTGCTAGATGCTGCCCCGCCTTTCGTTTTGTTCTGCCGCTGGCTCTGCTGAAATTGCTTCAACTCAGCAACGGTAACTAACCTAACTTTCTGGTCGCTGGCCATTGACTTGAGGGCAGTCCACGCCTTGACTGGGTCCATTGACACAATCGTGGCCAACTCTGAAGGCTGGATTTTGCTCTTGATCAAAGCAATTCTGGACGCAACCACGTCATCAGGGACACCACGCGCTAACAACATCTGCTGCAAGCTCTTGGCAGTGGCATCCTGGTTCTTTCCTCCCCCCGGTAGGCAGCAGGCACGCACATCAAGTATAGCCGTTTCAGCAATGTGTTGCAACTGCGTGTGAGGATCAATTCCTTTCCCATTGGCCACCACAACAATTGTCATGTTGCATGGGACTTCAAGCAGGACAGAGTTCACAAGGTCGAGGACAGTCCAATGCTTGGGAAAGGCCTTGGTTTGGGAACGAAAAGCAAAGGGTGTGCGAAAGGTCAAAGCCACAGTGTCACACTCCATGGGTGGCATAACCTCATCACCAATGCAAATCAACCTTTCACAATTGCGCGCTGGGCCTCCTGGAAAACACAACTGGACTCCCTTGGAGGGAATGGAGGCAACAGTGGCACGTGGATCAATGCACATCCCATCGTGGACCATCAATGGCATTGCCCCACCCGGGTATCCAGGGAGTAACTCCTCCAATGCTTCACCAATGGTCGTGGCAGCCGCAAAAGCACCTGACCTGATGTTGTCCCATTTGGGGTGCTTCACTGTCAGGCGACGTGTCACAACCTCATTTGAACCTTGGTGCACAGGGGCAGCAGTTTCAATGATCTCCGCATCGAAGCAACCATGCGGTGTGGCAAGCACGAAAGCATTTGGTTCATACACAGTGTCATGAACAAAAATTTGCACGGATGCAGCTAAGACATTGGCTTCGGCTGCAGCGAATGCTGCCATGTCCGTGAAAGTCCAAGCCACATCAACTTCACACACAATGTCCTTTTCAAGGAAACTTGCTGAAACAACTCGAGGAAAGCTGCATGGTTGGAACACCACATTGAACGACAACTTGCCTTCCAGCACAGTATGGAACCACACACTTTGTTGATCAACATGGATTTGGGCAAAATGGTCGGGCGATGCATGTGGGAAGACATATCGAAGCACACGTCCCACCTCCACTGGACACTGCATGTCAAAGGTACATGCCCAAATCATCTGCGAGTGCATCACATAAAACCTAGCATTGGATTTTGCCACGTCAAGTCCTGCTGCATCACGCACAGTCAAGTGCCCTGTGATTGGATGTTTGGTAGCAAAAGTCCATCTTGCCATGCTTTCTAAAGGACGAGGTGCAAGCATAGGCACAAGCACAGGATCACGTGGACCAGTGATCTCGCTATCTGCCCCAAAGAAAGGAATGGTGGGAGAAATGGTTTCCAACCGTTCACCAATTGGAGACACCGCAGTTTCGCCCGCATCATCATCGTCATCATCGATGCAAATGGTCGACATTGGCACTGGTACAGGTTCAGGTTTGAAATGCACATCCAATGTCATCCATGATCCCTCAACACGTGTATGCAGGCCCTCCATGGTGCAAACATGAGCAAGGACACTTTTACACACATCAAAGATCCCCTGGAAGCACCCGGGCAACCCTGATACATCACCCATAATCCACTGTGTCCGGGTGCACTGCAAGGTCGCATGAGCAATGGACAGTGAATTTCCGGTCAACAACCATGCCTCTTTGAAAGAAGTAGGTAACCAAATGCCACTTGAGAAACCAAGACCCAAAGCAATTTCGAAGGGTGCTGCAAAACGAGCGACTGACCCATCCCACACTAGAAAAGCATGTAGTCCCTTCTGTGCCAAAAGGTCTGGTGGCAACAAATGCTGGGAACCTTGCATCGCCATCACACTTGGTAACAGTTGACGAGCTGTTTTGGTACGCAAGGCTATCACTTGGTCCCCTGTCTTGGCCATGTAGCCCGGGGTTCTCAGATTCAAAGGCAAATACTCTGGCAAACGCATGATCTCCAGTGCATCAGGTGTGGGAATGCACTGCTCCAACTCCCAAGGTTCGAGGTTTTGCAAGATACCTGCCGCCCCCATGGAGTTCTCTTTGCCAACACCAAGCACAGTGTTGGGGAATGCCAAATTCTTTGCACGTTTGACCTTGATTGGATCAACCTGAACCTCCTTCCTAACACATGTGGCAAGCCATCTGGTACGAAAGACCGGCAGCAAAGGATTCACTTTGTCCACATTTGATACTACGAGAGCAAGTCCTGCAGCATTCATGGCCTGAGTCAAAAGACCATAATGTGGATGTTTCGGTAGGCCAGGAACATTCTCCAGGCTGACACAAGCAGCATGTGATACTCCTATCATGAAAATGAATTCCACGAACAGGGCACCCTCGATGCAGCACAACCCAGCTTCACGACTAGCTGACGACCAAGGTGGGCAAGGAGGGCTTGCCAACCAATGGGAGATATGCAAGATTCCAGCAAGGAACCACACACGCAGGTCCAAAATGTCAGCCCGTAAAACCATCCTATCCGGGAGCATGTTCACTTTGACCAAGGAAATGGCTTCCTCAATGCTCAGACACTGCAATTCATGAGCACGTGCACATGCTTCAGCAGCTATCGGGCTGCTGTCCACCAAAAGCACTGGTTTGGCACCCATCAAATGGGCACCCCATGACCATCCACCGAGACCTGCAAAGGCCTCCCCAATTGCTTTGGAATCCGGTGTAGGATGCATGATTGGAAGCAAATCACCTGAGACTGCCTGAATCAGCACCCCATCATCTGTTTGGCAAATCTTGAAATCCACCAGTGAAAACCGCCTGCCCACATCCAGAAAGTTCGAAGCCCACACTGGACACAAGCACCGCACATTGATCCGTGGCATAGCATCATGGTATGTAGTAGCCAAAACGGTATGACCATCAAAGCCAGTACACTCCAAACCAACCCTCTGACCACATTCGAAGGCCTTGAGGTGAGGCAAAAGGAAACCCCACCGATCCAGACCACCCAGTTCCATTGCACCGAAACAAACGAAGGCTCGTTCTGTTGAAATCCTGGTTGCTACTGGGAAGCAGAGCCGAAACCTGGTTGACAATAGTGAGTGATGATATGATTAATAACAGTGATAGTCGATAGTTGATAATTAAAGCTTTATAATGCTTGACAACGAGTCAAAAAGATAGTTAAGGATGTTTAATGTTTGATGAGCAGGATTGTTAACGACCAATGGCAATCCATCACTGTTCTATCATTGGTACTGATGTTCAAACAAAGATAATGGCTACTATATATTACTTAGTGAATTATTATTCATTAACAACCGTTGATGATCCTAAATGGTAATGTAATGATTGATAGTTGATGATGGCCAAACATGGTTGATTGATAGTGGTTCCTAATCGATTTGAACTCGACGCGATAAGCGGTGTTGGAGAGAGTCGTTCAGCCTTACTATAATTGATTATTTCCTTTCATCCATGTACCTGGGATGATCGGCTGTAATGACTCTCGCAAATTTTGGAGGGGTTCTACCAATTAGAATAACCACCAGCAGTTCCAAATTAGCAGAACCAAGCTCGAACAGATTTTACATAAAAAGACATTCGAAGGGGATCTCAACAGTGGCGCGGGGTGTGCTCTTATGTCGTCCTCATTTTGCTGCTATGTCTCGGGTGATTCCAACTCGATTAGATCCCTAGAAGTGTCACCAAAGCGCAATACCCCCGGGTTTCCAAAGCTCAAAAATCCGTTGTTGTGGGCTGGTTCACATAACCATATCATTCAACACCGTCCGCGTGTTCACATATTCATATCACAACCATATGCCACCTATCCCAGCGCGAACCATCGATTGGCCAACCCTTTACCAACCCTTTACCAACCCTTTACCAACCATTTGCCAACCATTTACCAACCATTGACCAACCATTTACCAACCATGAACTACCCCGTAGCTCACCATGAACCAACCCTTCACCATGATCCAACCAGTAGCCATTCGCCAACCATGGACGGATCGCCACCTTTGCGCAGCTTTCAGCGGAGGCCTCTGAGCGCCGGCGCCAGCGGCGGCCCTTGCGTTTGCCGCGGCTGCTCTTTGGTACGCCAGGGGCTGGAGGGCGGCCATGGCAGCTACGCACCGTGCTTGGGATAGCGATGGGCACATCCAAGAATCATCAATAACTTCAATAACCATTAATTGACCATTAATAGTAGTTGATTAACTTTAGTAGTTGTTTTAAGGGTTGACTGTTGACTGTTGTTTGCTGTTGCTGCTGTTGTTGTGGTTGTGGTCGCTGGTGTGGCCGGTGGTGGGTGTTGGCGTTGTCTGCACGAAAGGCTGCTGAGTGCAACGTGACAATGGCGGCCGTGAATGGCCAGAAAGGACAGTTGAGAGAAGATCTGGCTGGTGATCAATACTTGCGAAGGTTTAATGGGTCGATACTGGTTGATGATTTGGATGGTGGTTCCAGATACTTTTCACTTTTCCTGCGTCCTGAGGATGATGCTTGCTCGCCAATTTGACCAACGTATCTTGAGTTGGTTGAACGCAATCATGCTGGTTGATACTGGTTCATGA
The DNA here is from genome assembly GCA_009767595.1 of Symbiodinium kawagutii. NCBI lineage: Eukaryota > Dinophyceae > Suessiales > Symbiodiniaceae > Symbiodinium > Symbiodinium kawagutii. The sequence goes on along the minus strand of VSDK01000491.1, from coordinate 402,599 downwards.
TGCTTAACTCCAATTAGCAGTGCTGGTGGAGAATAATGGTACTGTGAATATTAGTGGTTAACCACTGGCCATCCAATGCTTAAGCCGTTGGAAATTCCTGGGAGTCGCTGGTTCCACCAGGCCGGGTTGGTCGATTTTCTCATCAACCCAGTGATGGTCAAACCAGCCGTGGGTTTCCCAAGGATGTCAACCCGCCAGGTGCCGGGATGGTGACCCCACTGGATGGATGGCACCGCTGGGGCACTGCCAGGTGAGTTGGGAGAGGTGCGGCAGTTCTCGGAGATCCACGCGCAGCTCTTTCAGAGGCGGGGTCCCACGGGGGGGGCCGGGCTTGGGGCCGCTCACATGCGTTGGTGATGGCATGATCGACCGTTGCTTAACATGGTTTGTCACAGGTAAATCATTGGTTGAGACTAGCAACCAGTGTTGACCACCGGATCATCAAAGATGATTAAATCCCTTTTTCAGCAGCATTTGTTAGCTCCTGGTTGTTTAAGTAGGTTGCAAGGATGGGGATTGTTGCTTGTGGGGCTCCATGGCAAGTCTACCATAGAGCAGATCAACCAGAATGGGGCGCTGAAACCTTTGGTCAAGCAGCTCGTTGATTACTGCTGGGTTTATGTCATGAACGGACGGGGATGGGAATCCTGTCAGCAGCACTAGGATTCTACGATCCTATGCTTCAGTGCTCAATGGGGAGGCCACGTAAAATCCACTCGCAGAGCTGCAACATGAAACTTGAAGCGCGCACAACTCATCGCTTTATTCGTTCAAGGGTGAACTATCAAGCTGAGGTTTGTGATTCTAGCATCACTATGATTTAATCTTTTTCACCGACCATGATCGTCAACAATTCACCATGATTCCATCGCTTGTCCATCAACCATAAGGTAACTATCAATGTGACCTGTATTAAGCTATCTTATGGATGAACTGTTATATTCTAGATGAACCTTATCAATTTGACCTTTACTATTTGACCATTCCTTCATCATTGAACAATCCATTTATTTGACCAATCTCTGCTATCCTTCACCAGATTCCCGCGCCACCAAGAACCAGCCTCCAGTTGCCGCCTGTTGGTCAGCTGTGGTTGGCGAATCGTGGTCAAATGGTGGTTTATCATGGAGAATTAATGTTAATGAATGGTCAATACTGCGAATGCTGAATAGATGGTTGTTGAAGGGTTAATTAATGTTTAACCAAGGGTCAATGAATGGTTCATCGATGCTTAACTGATTGCCAAATGACGCTTGGTCAATGGTTAGTCATTTGATGAATGGAATTTGTGAAATAATTGCTATACTAATCATGGTGAAACAATAGTTTGCCGTTTGTCAATTGATGCGGGATAGAAATCCGATGATTAGCCATCATTCATCCACGACTAGCCATAATTCAACCTTTACTAGCCAACCATGATTGGCCATCATTTGGCCATCATTTGGCCATCGTTGATTGGAATCCATGATTAGTCATCTATATATTTACAATTGTTTGTCATCCTGTAGCCATTATTTGACCAACATTTTTTGCAATTTCTAGCCACGTCGCTTTTATCGGCCATCATTGAGCCCCTACGAACCACCATTTATCGATGAAAGTCATTTATTGTCAGTCATCATTTATCAACAATCAGCCACTACCCAACCAGCACTAGCCATTTTTCCGTTATCAACTACAATTGAACTATTATATGCATTCATATGCCTTCATTTCTAGCCACTGTTTAACCATCATGCAACCAATATTGGCCATGGTGTCTAGCGGTTGTTAAGCCATCAAGTAACCATTACTAGCCATCATTTAACCAAGGGTCACCAGCATTTCTAGCGGTTGGCCATAGCCAGCATTGAAGGATGAACCAAGCCTTCTTTGCCGATGTCGGAAACCGCCGCTACGGTCAGGTACGGCGACCAATTGAAAGGTCTCTGCGATGTGATTCCCCTGCAGAAACCAGGCCTCCGTGCCATGGTGACCGTGAATGTGCCCATTTTTATCGGCATTTTTTCCATCATATTCCATCATTGTAGTGATTAAGTATAATTCGTGATGATAGGATTAAGCACTACTATAGATTGTGATTAATGTCGATAATTTGTTGTTGACCTTAATGATAAGCATTTTTGATTGATCTTAATTGCAGCCATTCTTCAGCGGGAAAGTGTTACAACATTGGGCATGCTTAACAATTAAGTATAGCACATCAACCATTTAGCAAGGCTGTCCAGTGTCAACCATTTTCAAGTGCTGATCGCATCACTGCAACTGCTTGAAAAGATGATGATTCAAATATTGTAAATATCACGCAGGGAGCCATACCACCCGCAGACGGTGAATAATCTCTCCGTTCAGCACTGGTGTCATCGATCAAACAATCCCTGCCCATTTTTAACACCCCTCGATCCGAAAATGAAGCTGTTCCACACTAGACCTATGTTTTGTTGGGAGATGTTTGAAATTCAGACATTCACAATGTTGACCCATCATTGCACAACATGATCAACCCTTAGCAACCAGGACATGACGAAGCAGCAATTATTATGCTTGAATCGTCTCATTGCTGGTTGGTTGGTTGTAAGTGCTTGTTCTGTTTGATTGATGCTTGGTGAAACCACAAGTGCGAATGAACATCAACAACTACTAGTGACAACATTGTTTGAAATAAGACCAACATGTAACATGCTGGTTTGTTAGTTGCCTGGTTGGTGATTGGTTTAGCTGGTTTACCTGGTTGTAACATGCTGGTTTGTTAGTTTGTTAGTTGCCCACATGCTAGTAGAGGCAACAACCAGCGCGTTTAGCTGATACGGCAACAACCAGTGGGTCGGTTGGATGGCTCTTTACCGTTGGTTGGCAAGTGATTGGTCATGCGGTCTCGTAATGGACAATAAGCGGTACGGTTGATATCACAAGGGTTCAAGTACTTCACATTAGTTGATATTCATCAGCAAATTTATTGCGTCAATATAGTGAGATTTAGTGAGATTTAGTGAGAATCCAGTTGATTGGAAGTGGCTTTTGATATAATATTAGTGGAGTTGTCAACTATATAAATGACGAAGCTCAGTATTAAGACACATCGACCAAACATCATGTGTCCGTTTTCAAATGGCTGATGGAATTTGATTTATCCATTGCTACATTGGTACAGTTGGTTGAGCTTACTGGAAATCAATGATGCTGAAGGGGAAACCTGTATTTCTGGAATCCAGATTCAACCACACTCTAAACTCCTTCTGGATTTTTAAGATGGCTTCAAGATACATCCACTCTGGTAAATTGACATGGAAACCACACATCGCCAGTTCGTATAGGTAAACCATCAATCAATGGTAGATTTTTGAGTTCCAGCTTAATTTAGCAGAGAGTAATCTGCAGAGACAAACCGTCACAGATTTTCGATTGAGCAAGTCATCAGGAAGGAGCATCCTATCTCATGTTCATATCCACTATGGCATTGGTGTCTCTTCAGTGGCTACTGTCATCTTTGCTTCTCGCTCTTTTTTCCAGGCTTTCGCTGCAGCATATCATCTTAACAACGGGCTGTGGTGCAATATGAGGTTTACAGAGCAATCCAAACGTCCAAACCACCGGGTTTGAAACTACACTACTAAACTGACTGATGATGCCTAGCTGGTTTTTGGCCCCATTCAAGGTCGCAGTGTCCTCAATATAGCTTAGCCATCTCTTTTTACATCCCCCTTTTTTTGGTTGTTCCCTCGAGATTTGTATGATTGCTTTGTTACAATATCTCTTTCTATCTCTTCTTCATTGATTATAGCCATATTGGTGGTATCGAACATGTCACCAACTTTCCCTCTAGTGGTTGCATGTATTGACATGGGTGTTTCTCAAAATAGGGGACCCGCGGCATCATCCCCAGTCATAGTCTGATTTAGACGATCAAGGGGTTGATTTTAGGGGTCCCCCAATTTGAGAAGCACCCACATCATTGCGTTCAATTTCAACACCCTATAGGTTTACCTGTACAACAACCAACTATGATGTAACCTCATTGAATCAAATCATTTGCTTCATCGACCTAGTACTGGTATGGTTTCATTCAACAACACTATTTGGGTGTTTCTTAAAATAGGGGTACCCCCAAGTCATCCTTTAATAGTCATTTGTTAGTAGTAAACCCACCATTTTTGGGGTCCCCTATGGCTTGAGAAACACCCATTTGGTTCCCCTGTACTTCTCAACAGCACTGCGCCTTGCCCGCGCGCGCCGTTGGTTGTAGGTGACAGCGGTGTCATCCGGGTGCTGCTTCTCTATGCTGACAAGTTGGCTGTGGCCCTTGCCTCGAAGGTCTGGGGTATCCCCATGGCCCAACTTGGAGGGGGAGCTAAAGAGCTACAAGGGGTAGTGGTTTCCACTGGTTTCTAGTGGTTTCTAGTGGTTTGCAGTGGTTTCTAGCCTAGCCAAATTTCGTAGATAATCTTCAATGAAGGCATTTGCCAACAATGATTGCAGACAAGCCGGCTTGTCGAGTCTTCCCAAGGAGATTGGACACATCACCATGCTCTTCGGAATGTGTGTTGCATACCAATTTCAATATTTTTGAACTTGCTTTTGGTTGCACATGACGTGCATGTCTTTTTCCCTTAGATCCTTACTGTGGAGCAGATCACTCGCCAACCAACAACCAACAACCATCAACCGTCAAAATCAACCAACAACGGGCACCAATCCATGTGTTAAGAGTCGGGATATCTGTTGGTTCACCAGTAACAAACATCATCCAACCGTCAATCCACCATGAACCAATCATAAACCAACCAAGAACCAACCATGAACTAACCAGCGACCAACCATTCACCAACCATGCGACCACCTGGCGTAGGTGGTCGCTCAGCAACGGAGAAACGAGGTCTCGGCGGCCTTGACCGCATGGGCGCACGGGCAGAGCACCTGGCGGTTTGTTCACTCGTTTGTGGTGCTATCTTGTGATATGGTGTTTTCTCAAAATATGGGGCCCCTTAAAGTGGTTGGTTTAGTGCTACTAAATGACTATAAATGGATGATTTAGGGGTACCCCTATTTTGAGAAACCACCATATATGGACATTGGCACAACTGGTTGGTGGTTTCAAAGGGGTTGTAACCCATTACTCATGGTTGATAATATGAGAAAATGATCAACTATGATATTTACACAACCACTGGTTGGTGGTTTGATTGATATTTGTTATTTTCCCTAGTCACTAGTAACAGATGGTTGGTTGTCTACTATTTTTCACAGGGGTTAACACCACCAACCAGACAATATAGTTGTTTAATACGGCATTTAACATTATGATGACATTTAATGACATATAATGACATGAAATGACATGAAATGACATATAACTACATACAATGACATACAATGACATACAATGACATAAAACACAGTGACATATAATGACATACAACATGATAGTTGCTTAATAAGCAGCATTACATATATATATATGCATATCTAGATTCTCATATAATATTCTTAATCCCAAAAGTCCTTGCAAGGATTTACATAAACAACCACATACTATACAATGACAAAGCAAATGATAAAAGTACATATGGCCCTGGGTCATAACCAACCATCCAATAAAGGGGTGCTTGCAGGTGAACCTTGCAAGAAAGACTAGTGACTGCTCACGGGAGGCAAACAGCTGGGGTACAGGGTAGTGACCCTCCACTGTAGGTAGGGTCACTACACTGCACCCCAGCTATTTTTAGTAGGGTAGGGTCTACTACCATATTTAGATATTTAGTAGAATACTACACTTAAATACTAATTTTGCTATATACATATGGTAGTTACCCTATTCTATTTTTAGATACTTTTACTATATAAGTTTCCCGGAGGAAATAAAACATTTCTCAGGTTCAATTTGAGAACATTGCCCTGTTATGTACGTACATATATATGTATATATATTTATATTAATATGTTGGGTATGTACACGTAATTATTTGTAATCAAAACAATTTTGAACGCATATGTCACTTACATCGACCCTCCTGGAAAGTAAGAGGCTGTCCCACTTAGCTGTACCAAGAGGAAACTGATCTCCCCTCCCTGCGGCTAACTCGCCTACCATTCAAGAGCTTTTTTTGAGAACGGTGGTTTTCGAACAATTTGTTGCTCTCAGAAGTGCTCCAGCAATCATACGGGTTTCTAAGGAATGTGCCTATCATTCTCTATGGTTGCTATGGTTGCTCCACAGTTGTTTGTAAGGATTCCGGAAAGGCAATTGAATCATTCTCTATGTTTGCTCTCAGGCCTCTCTGAGACTGACAGATTCCCAAACTAGTTGGAATCAAAACATCTACCATTAGAATATCATCCAACAACAGCAACAGCAACAAGAGCAACGACCCAATCTACTAGCAGATTCTTCTGCCAATGCTGCCTATACTGCCATTGCGGCTGGCGTCATTCTTTTTTTC